>JAKCPB010000841.1:25000-105591 GCA_021442155.1 Cymbidium sinense | reverse complement strand
TTACGTATTGCTTTTTTAGTTTATTTATTTTTTTTTCTTTTAGGTTTAGGTTTATATTTTTATTATTTTAGGTTTAGGTTTAGGTTTTTATTTTATTTTTTTATGTTTAGGTTTTAGGTTTTGATTTTTGGTCTATTTTTAAGTATTATTTTTTACTTTAGGTTTAGGTTTTTATTTTATTTTATTTAGTTTAGGGTTTATGATTAGTTTATTTTAGGTTTAGGTTTAGGTTTTATTTATTTTAGTTTAGGTTTATGTTTATTTTATTTTGTTTATTTTAGGTTTAGGTTTTTTTTTGTAGTTTAGGGTTTAGGTTTTTATTTATTTATTTTTAGGTTTTATTTTCAGGTTTATTTTTTAGGTTTAGGTTTTTATTTACTTTTTATTTTATTTAGAGTTCTATGCCACCATCCTTCAAGATCTTTGAAGACAGTGGGAACCTGGGATAACACATTGAACACTTTAGAGCCGATTGTTGCAACACTAGTGGTAGCAACACACTCCTTTTCCACCTTTTTGTTTGCAGTCTCTCAGGTGTTGCATTTGATTGGTATGTTGAAGTACCCAATGGTTTGATGAAGACTTTTGTTGAGTTGAAGCACCTCTTCATCAAGAGGTTAGAGGGTGATTGTAGATGACCTCATTGTAGAGAAACAAAAACTCAATGAGTCCCTTGTTGATTACATTCTCAGGTGGCAAAACCTGAGCATGAAATGCAAATCATAACTATCTGAACATCATGCCATTAAAATTCTACTCAAGAATATCCATGGCCCAGTCGCCTTCATGCTTAAGGGCTTTACCATCAAAACATTCAAGAAATTAATCAACAAGGCCAGCTTTAAGAGGAAGCCAAACGTTTCTAACCAATCATCTAGGCCCAAACCCGAAGGTGTTTGTGGTGAAATATTTTTTAAATTTCTAAGTAATACTTCCATCTTCAATCTATGTGGATAAAATGAAGATAGAAATATACTCTTTTATGCATTTGGACACCACGTAGATCCGTAGATGTTCTTATTAGGGTGATCGGGTACGACATTGAGGAGAGGTGTACTATCTCGAAAGATAGAAGTCACCACCCTATAATGGACCTAATCATCTCAATAAGGACTCCTAAGGACAATGGGTTTGCATGTGTACTAGAGATTCTTCCCCTACTTTATATGGAAAAGTAAAGAAAGGTTTATTTTAACTAGATTAATTAAGTTCCCTACAGGGGCAAGCCCCCATAATTAATTACATCCTGAGGAAGGAGATTCTTTAGGAATACTATCGATTAAGGTAAATGATCATTGTCTCCAAAGATTTCAAATAGGTATCAATTATCAATTAGTTTATTTTAGAAGATCAAATGAGATTGATCAAAGAGGGAGTTATTATCAAAGCCAAAGAAGATAAGTAGGAAATGCTCATGATGGTAGGAAACTAAGCATTTGAAACTATCTATGGTTGGGCTTTACATTTTTGAAATTGATTTAATTTGTTTGAGTTGAATTTTTCATTAGAAATTTAGGGCTTATGATTCCATAACACAAGATTGTGGAAATGCCTAAGAGGTGAGGATTTATACTTTTGGCCCACAAAGGGGAGAAGCAACCTCAGAACTTAAATATAGGGAGCTTTGGCGAGGGCCAAAAGCATGACCTAAATCAAAGGCAAAAATGAGTATTTGGTTTGCCTCCATAAGAGAGGACAAACCACGGCTTGGACTTACAAGCGCTTGGAGGTGGCCGCCAACTAACTCCTCCTATGATTTTAACTTCATGTAGGCAGGGCATATGCTTTATGCAAGATAGCTAAGCAGTTATTTGTTTTAGAAAGAAACTAAGTCTTTAAACTCACTTCCTAAGAGACTAGATCATGTAAGGGTACGAAAAATGACCTAGATCTAATGTAAATCATATTACATTTTATTTTTACTTTTCGACAATCATTTGACTCAAGCTTATAGGATTCATATGCCTAATGCATGAGAAATAAGATTATGGGCCAAAATCAGCAAGAAGGGGAGGTGTGTTTCCACCATGGCTCTCACAGGTCAAGCCAAGTTCTCTGGAAAAGGTGGAAGCCCTCCATTCAAGAGTGAAAATAATATGCTTTTATGCATGATGTTATAAAGAAATACTCATCAATAAGGGGTTGCTAATTCTTTTATCTAGATTTTAACTAAGACTTTAAATGAGGTTATTTGTTGTTTATTTTTAATTTTGAGTTGATTAATTTGATAGAAGATTTATTTTCCCTATGATCCTAATCGTCATCCAGGCCATACATCAAGAAAGGAAGAAACTAGGAAAAGGGCGCCATCTTAATGCACAAGCTAAACAAAACATCAAACATTTTATAAAGCTAATTGCAAAAGAATAAAAGTTCATTTGTGGTGGAACCACCGCACAAACTCGAAAACAAATTGGGTAGCTGAGTTCTACCCTTATGCAACCTGGATTACAAATGAATTAATTTATAATCAAGTAAGAAATTCATGTAATGAGGCTCTTCATTTTTCATTTCTCCTTTCATATTTTCTTCTTTCTTCTTTTTTTCTTTCTTCTTTCTTCTTTGGTTCCTTGTTTTGGATAGTTGGAATGTGGATGCTCCAAAGGCTTCACATGGTACATAAGATGAGATCTTATAACCAATGCTCATCCTAATCCCCATAACAATCATTCCAAAATCCTAATTGCAAAAATAACATGAAAAGGAAAAGTAAATCTGACTAACACCTAGAAAATAGAGATTAGCTAAACAAACCATACAAATCCCAAGCATGTATATTGGACTTAGCACCTCACACATGGGTAACCAAGTCCACTTGGCCTATTGGATTATGCTTAGGGGTATAAACACCACACAAAATTATATTTTTTTACAATGCCTTAAGCACAATCCCCTATAGAAAATAATGATTAGACTAAATCATCCTACCATTCATTCTACACACATTCATCTAACATCCAGACTAAAACAAAACATCACAAAACAAAATCAAACATCAAACCATGCACCATCCTAACCAAAAGCTAGAAGTGGTGACTTAGTCTAATGTGTGTGCTATAAAAGATTTGTGTGGTATGCTTAGCTATGGCTTTAAGGTTTGGATTCTCTAAGTGTGAAGATATTCAACTTACATGGGTGGTTTCATTTAAGTGTTTAGTTGATTTGGGTTAATATTATTTGATGCTTTGTTTAGGTTTGAATGAACCTACAATTAATTACTAAGTTATAAGAGAGGGAAAAGAGAGAACTCTTTCCTTCCCTACCTAAGTAACTTCTAAAGTAGATTCATGTTTGATTTTGTTTAGTGAATGTTTTATTATGTATTTTAATTAATTCTAAGTTTAGATCAACTCTAAACAAACCTATTCAAAAAAAAGAAAGGCATTTTAAGATTAAGTAAAGTGAATTAATATTACAAAACACACATCACTTCATTTATTTCCCAACTTATATAACATGCATATGAATGAATCCTAAGCATATCTATACATACAAATGGAAATGTTTAGCACACTTTATGATGAATGCTAAGTGAGTTACTTAAGAAAATTTGAATTCTTTATGATGCATGATTTTCATTAAGTAGAAAGAGGTTTTCTTATCCAATTTTCACATGCACACATGAATGTATGAAAGGAATAAGTGAGTATGGTGCCATTGTTAGCACCAGTGGTGTAAGGTACAAGACCTACTTAAGGCAACTTAAAGCCTCGGGGTTATCAGACTAATATACCACTTTCCTTAAATACAAACACATGTACAAAAGAAATGAATGGAAAAGAAAGATGCAAAAAAGTTTGAATTTGTTGTTTATTTATTTTGTTTATGCAATTTATATGTACAAGTGTGGATGTCCTTCTTAAGTAATAGCATAGGAATGAATAGGAATGGGATTAGGCAAGTGTTGTGTTCTTTTCAAATGAACTATACACTTTGTCAAATCCTATTCAAAACTATGCTAAAAGAAAAGAGAAGGAATGCCACACTATGCACATCTTCATATTTATATCCACATGCAAGCTCATAAATAATTATAAGTAGCACACTTTCAATTTTAGGTGTTTGATTTATAGATTTTGAAAATAGTTTTGGATTTAGTAGTGATAATAGCCATTCATATTTTACTTTGGCCAAAACATGCAATTTGACATGAAGAAAACATTTCATTTTAATTTGATTTTGAAAAGCATGAATGCATGAAATTCATATAACATACACATTTAGCATGTTAGGAAAGAACTAAAGTGATGAAAGCATGTAAACACATTCACCCTAATTAATTCCTAAAGACAATCTTATGAAATAAGAAAGCTTAAAGCAAATCAAGTTATTTTTAAGGAAGGTTTGATTTTGTTTTGAGTTTGATTTAATTTGAGAAATGTGAGGTGAGTTTGTTGTTCCTAACCCATTACCACATATGTTAGTTATTTCAATTTGATTTTTAGGTGATTAGATCAATTTTATGCTTTGGTTGGGTTAAGGTATGAATTAAGTGTGTTAATTACCTTACACCACCTTAGCATAGTTAATCAAATAATTATGAGCCAATGATATGACATAAAACCACACAAGGAATTTAAATCAGCAATGCACCTAAGAAGAAAAGGGCCAAATGTATTTGGCTCATGATTAATGATTAATTAAGCTAAGGGTTTAAGTTAAGAAATTTCATAACCCTCTCACATATATGAATTGGATTTTGATTTCCTTAATTGTACTTAGGCTCTTGAACACCTAAGCATCTACCCAAGATAGAATAGTTAAGCTCTGGAAATTTTTAGAATTTTATGAAATTAATTAAGAGGGTAATTAGTGAATTAACCCTTAATTAAGGTTGGATTAAAGATGGAAGGGGGGTTTAAGGAATATCTTAAGGAAAGTATCACAAAATTATTCCCTAAACCTCATATTCACTTAATCAAAGCTTAATTGACTCAATCAGAGGGTTAAACCACTAATTATAACCTTAATTAGGCTTAATTATAAGGGAGTGATTAAGGAATGAATTAGCAATTCCTCTAATTAAACCACCAATAAAAGAAGAAATTAGGGGAAGCAGAGTCATCCCACTAATTATGCAGAAGTTTGGGATTAACTAGTGGAGTAATTAAAGGGTAATTAGCAAAATAACATTCCCAATAAAACTAAAATCTAGAGAAAAGCACTATTCAAAATCCATTGAAATTATTTTTAGAATATTCTATGTTCAATTATCTATCCAATGCAATTTATTTCATATTTTTTTGATTTTTTTAGGCTTGGATATGAATTTAGGAAGTTTTGATGATTAATTAGGTGATTTAATAGCCTAATTAAATGTTTAATCCTGTCGATGCCATGTGGGCCACTGACATGGCATGCACTTTTTATTTGGCATGACGTGATTCGATATTAAAGTTTTCACATCATAGCACCGCGTTAGCGGCAGTGCTATGCGCTTTCTCCTCACTCATCTGATCAAGGATAGGATGGCTGAGATTAAAGCTATGGTTCTAAAGGATAAATCTGTGGGATCTACATGTCTTAATCATGGCCATCCATACAAAATGCATGGATGGACGGCCTATGATCCTTACTGGTATTTTTTTTGTGGGAGAGGACATCCGTCCATCTTCTAGGGGATGATTCGATCTCGATTGAGCTTAGATTGATCCCAAAACTTACCCACACCATCTAAGCACAAAGGAAAACATATCTAATGGCTAGAATCTCATGGGATTAAACTTCACTTCATAAAGGACCAGACTATATTGAAATTAAGCTTCGGTTTAATGGCTAACCGGAGGTGATCATCGTGCTCGATTCCTTGGAGAAGCATCGTCTATTGGAGACAAAGCTTTGTTGAGAGTTTGAGGTCTTGAGATTGGGTGGATCCTCCAATGGGCCAACTCCTCATTGACTTGAGCTCGGTCTTGATCAAGGTAGAACCTCCCTTGCCTTTGGAGCTTAGGAAATGTCTTGGGTGAGTTTGATTGAGCTCCCTAATGGAGCTTGCAAAGGGAATTTGATTGATATTGGGTGTAGGCTAAGTTTGATTTTGAGTGAAGCTCCTCTGTTTCCAAGCTATGAAAATCGAGAAAATGAAAAATCAGAATTGCTTGAGAGAGCTTGGGGTGGCTAAGAAATGACTTCTCTAGCTTCCTCTTGCTCAATCGAAGTAGGGACTAATGGAATGAATTCAAATTAGAGGGGAGTATATCTCCCCCTTGAGCAATCGGATGGTGAGCTTCTCCCTTCCATTTTGATCCAATTGACCACCTTGAGTGGGTTTATTAAGCCATTTAGGGTGTCCTTGCAATCGGTTTGGCCAGAGGAGTGGAGTAGTGGAGCTTGCATGTGCTTAAATCAAGTGGAGGAGGGATTCCATGTGCTTAATTTCATGCAAGTTGTTAGTTTTAACCTTAGGCTAGGTTGGGCTGACCCAAACCCATTGGGTTGGGTGCACCACACTCTCTAGTGTTCAATTGATCCACTAAGAGGGTGGCAGGTCATTATGGAAAAGATTTGACCAAATTCCAAGTGGATTTGGCCAAAATTTACCCTTTGAACTAAGTGTAAAAGGTCATTTGGCTTGGATTTAAATTTCAACATGTTTGATATGTTTGAAAAATGGGTTAGGCCAATTTTCATTGAATTTACAGTTGGATTGATATGATTTGGCTCATCCTGACCCATTTAGGTCAAAATGGGTCAACTTGGGTCAAGTTGATCAATTAGTCAAATTAGGTCAAACCAAGGGTTGGGTCAAGTTTATCTGACCATTTGAAATATTTTGGTGGCTCTAGTTTGATTTAATTTCATTTATATTTGGTTTTGATGGCTCTGGTTCAATTTTATCCAAGCCACATAAAATTCAATCATTTAAGAAATTATGAAAAGTATGTTGTCCTAATGCACAATGTAAACATAACATGAACATTATATAAACTATCATAAAAGAATAAAAGTGTGTGGTGAATTTATCGTACAAGAAGAGAAAAGATGGGTAGAAGCTCTAACCTTATACAACCTTGAATATGAAAGAATAATTATAATTGTATAAAATGCTATGGGGCTCTTCTTTCTTCATATCTCCAATTTTGATTTGGTTTTTCTTTGATTTGGATGGTGCTTGCTTCAAAGGCATCAGGCATCCACGGACAAAACTTTATGGCCATCTCATAATCCCGTAGCACTAATCTTAATTCCTATGACAAAATTACATTTATGTTGGAAAAGTAAATCTAACTACACCTACAAAATAGAGGTTAGCTAAATCCCAAGCGTTGTATTTATAATTTGGACTTAGCACCACACATGGGTAACTAAGCCATTTGTCTAACTTGGATTATGCTTAAGGATTTATGAAACCTGCAAAAAGAGCATTCACATTTATTTTTAAGCATCCCTTAAGCATAATCCCTCTGAAAACATGATTTGGCTAATATTGGCCTATCATCCATCTGAAGCATACACCCTAACATCTAATCTAAAATAATACATCATAAAACAAAATATACATCACATCACACTATCTAACTTAGAGCTAGAAGTGGTGACTTAATTCTAATGTGTGTATTAAGGCATGTGTGGTAAGTCTTGCTAGGCATTAGTGTTGTATTTTCTAAGTGTAGAAGGATTCAATTTAACATGAAAGGTTGATTTCACTTGAAGTAGTTTAATTGATTTGAGAATTTCAATTTGTGTTTTCTTTTGTTTCATTTGATTACACTTAGCTAAGTGTTATAAAGAGGGTAAAAAAGGATTGCCCTCTTTCATCCCTATCTTAAGTCACTTTGTAAAGTATATTAATTTGATTTAGTTCTCTTTAGTAAATGGCTTATTAAATGATTTAATTAATCCTATGTTTAGGTTCACTTTAAATAATTCTATTCAAAATGAAAGGCATCTTAAGATTAATTTAATTGAATTACTACCACTTGACATATATTAAATCATTCCTTTCCATCACATGTAACATGCATATGATTTAATCCTAAGTGTCTATACATGCAACATATTTTAGGATACTTAAATGATGAATGTATGTGCATGTTTAGAATTTATATTTTATTTGATTGAATTATTTAAACATATTAATTCAAAACTTTATCCAAATTCTTATATAAAAAGTACATAAGAATGAAATTAAATAGGCATGTGTTGTTGTTAAACCAAGAAAGTGAGGTAATCAAATGACTTCCTTGGAGCTAGCTAAAGCCTCGTATTCTCGGCATGTCTAGACTATATACTCATTTGCATTCAAACATATGTAAATTCATATACATGAACATAGGAAGTAAGATCTAAATCATCTGGCTAATTAATTCAACCACTTAGTCAATTATGAATGCATGCAATTTTAATGTAAAATGGGATTTTCATTCACTAATCACATATACATATACATGTACAAAGATATAGGAAAGTATGTGTCATTGTTAAACCAAGGATGTGAGGTAATCAAATGACCTCCTTAGGGCTAACTAAAGCCTCGTATTCCCGGGATGTCCAGATTATATACTTGCTTTTATTGGATGCACATGGATGTATACATAAATGAGGGAAAAGAAAACCATGAAAAAATTGTATATATGTTTTTAATTAAATCATTTATATATATATCAATTAAAGCTTTATCCAAATTCTAATGTTGAAATACATAAGAATGAAATCAAATGGGTACGTGTCATTGTTAAACTAGGGAAGTGAGGTAATCAAATGACCTCCTTGGGGCTAGCTAAAGCCTCATGTTCCCAGAATGTCCAGACTATATACCCATTCAATCTTATATAAATCAACACATGAATAGAAGAAAGAGAACTCAACATTCATATACTTAAGCTATATGCACATACATTTCTTATGTATTTATAACTAGCATCATAACACATATTATTATTCATTTATAAGCTTTTGAAAAATACATTTGGATTTAATAGTGATAATAGCCACACATATATTAAATTAAATCAACACATGCAAGCTTACATAAAGAAAATCCATTTTATTTTACTTGATTTTGAAAAGATGGATGCATGAATTCAAATGACATACCAAATTTAACATGATTGGAAAGAGGACAATCAAATATAAGCATGTGATTCATTCAACCAAACTAATTCTTAAGGATAATCAAATTGAAATAATATTATTTAAAGCAAATAATTATTAATTAAGTTTTAGATTTATTTTGATTTAAAGAGGAGAAGAGAAATCATCAGTTGTTGTTTTAAACCCATTCCCACATTAGTGATCTGATTTAATTTAGTGAAATGTAACTAAGTTGATTTTATGGGTTAATTAAGTTAAACTGTTAATTACATGAATTAATTACCATTGCCTATGTCACCTTAAAGTAATTAACTGAATAATTATAAGCCAACATGATATGCATGGGAAATAAACTTGTAATGATCTTAGGAAATAAAAGGGACGTAATACAATTGGCTCATGATTTATAGTTAATTAGATTAAGGGACTTAATTAATTACTCTTATGGTTTTCCCATACATGTGGACTAACCATAATTTCATTAAAATTATTTATGGTTATTAAACACCTAAAGATCTATCCCATGATTTAATTAATTAAGGTCTGATGTGATTATGATTTCAATTTGATTAAGTGATTTAATTAATTAGTTAAATCTTAATTAATTTCATTTTAAAAGGGTGAAATGAACTTAGGAAAGGGGCCCAACCTATTCCTTAGTTCACTTGCTATTGAACAATGATTAATAAACTTAATTAACTAATTTGTTATTATTTATGGGATTAATTAATCATTAATTAACATAAAAGAGTAGTTAAGCTTTAATTAGTCATTTTCCTAATTAAGAGAGCAATAAATCCCAAGAAAATCATGGGAGGTAGAGGTCATCCCTTTAAATTAACCCCCAAAATTTAAGATTAATTGCTCAAGTAATTAAGGAGTAATTAAGTTAATTAATATTACTATTAAACCTTATTTAAACATTAATTATTATTCAAAATTAGTTAAGATCAGTTTTAATTAATTCTCCTTTAAAATACCTTTAAAATGTGTATTTATTTGCATTTTTTATTTATTTATGATTTTTAGAAGTTTTAGCCATTAATAATCATTAATTAAGCCTAATCTATTGGTGCCACATGGTACTAATGCGCGCACTTTCCATGTGGCATCACAAGATTACTTATACTTCACTCGGCTATGTGGTTTGCGATGGATGCTTTCTCATCCCATCGATCTAAGATCGAATGCCACGATTAATCCCATATTAATAATTAAATTAGATCAATCTACTAATCATGGTCCATTCGATCATGTGGAATAGATGGTGCGTGATCTAACATCACATCAGTGAGGGAGAATAGAGTCTATTCTCCATTGCTCACTTGATCGAGCTTTCGAGCTCGATCAACTCAAAAGATCCCACTTCCGCGACATTGGTTGGAGGATCTACTATCAAGATCACACAAGATGCAAGTTTTTTCAAAAGCTCCAACCCATTTTACTAAGGATCATTTTGGAAGCATACCTCATCAGAGCTCAAGATCGGTGGCTTGAAAGATTGAGGAAGCTTCATCTAGTGGAGATGAAGCCATATTGAGCAGTAATTGGATCAGTACCTTGACATTCACTTAGAAGGCCATAAACCAAATATTTGGATCTTGGCTTTGATCGAAGTCCCACCTGTGGTGCTTAGGAAGCTTGGGAGATGATTTGTTCCTACTCGATGAGGCCTAGGGAAGGTGCATGGAAAGTTAATTTGAGTTTGATCGAAATGGGAATTTAGGTTAGAAATGGGAGTGTCTATTTGGGATGGGCGAGAATGGCATTTTTCGATTGAGGAATGAGCTTGGGAGCATACGAAATGGCTTTAGCGGCTCATCTTGAGTAGCTAGGGCTCAGGAATGATTTTTGTGTGTGTTTGAGTGGAAAAGAGGGGGTGTATACCCCCATTCATCTTGATCAGGTTGGATAAGGTTTGGCTTCTAGTGGCCATCCAACTATCTCGAGAATCATGGGTGGGTAGGAGGTGAGTTAGCTTGGTTAGTTGAACGTATAGAGGTGGCTACCAAGGAGGAATCATGGGTGTCCTATGAGTTTCAAATGCTCCAATGGGGAGGGTAAGGTGATTTCATTTCCCATGGGCCATGGATAGCCCAACCACCCATTGGGTCAGGTTGGGTAGTGTTCTAGGTGCTTAGGTGGACCATTAGGAGAGTATCAAGTGGCCAAGAAATGGAAAAGACCACTTACATGGGTGATTTATCTCATGTGATGCCCTCTAACCAAGGGAAGAATGTTCATTTGGCATTGGATTTGATTTAAGCATATTTGAAATGAGCCAAAAGTGGGTTAGACCAACTTTCAAGTCAATTATAGTTGATTTGGTTAGGTTTGACTCAATTTGACTAACTTAGGTCAAATTAAGTTAGGTTGGGTCAAGTTGGGAAATTAGTCAAATTAGGTCAAACTAAGGGTTGGGTCAAGTTCATATGATCATTTGGGATGTTTTGGTTCAATTGGTTTGGTTTATTTTGGCTTAAATTTGATTTTAGCTCATTTGAATTCATTTTGGTCAAATGGGTTAAGTTGACCAATTTGACCAAATTAAAAAATTTGGGTGTTGGTTTGGGTTTAGTAGACCAATTGAAGATGATTGTAGGCTTTGGTTTCAATTAAATTAGATTTGGTTTTGATTTAGGCCAACTTGAACCTTTAGGTCAATTTGAGATAAGTAGGTCAATTGGGTTCAATTTCATGGCTTTGGTCAAGTTCAACAATCAATTTGGAATGAACTTGAGCCATTGGTTGCAATCAATTTGGTTTATATTTTGATTCAATTTGATCTTTTAGGTCAATTTGGGTCAACTTGGGTTAAGAGGGCCAATTGGGTTTGGTCTGACTCAATTGAAGGTCAAGTCATATTCAAATATTGATTTTGATTTGTTATGAATCATTAGTTTCAAGGGATTTGGCTTAGGTTGCAATTTGGATAGTTTGAGTTCATATAGGTTAAGGGTTTGACTTGGTCAAATGACCAAGTTGACTTGCTTTGACCTAGTTTGTGATAATTGATCAACCTAGGGTGATCAACAATCATGATGGGGGGTTACGATGGGCTTGGTTCAATCAATTTGGGTAGGATTAGAACTTGGCTCAAATAGGTCAAATTGGTCACTTTGGGTTGTTGGTGTTTTCTAGAAAAGAAAAAGAAATGACACCACATAGAGTTTAGGAAAATTTTATTTAGATGACCAAATATGACATTAAGGAATAAACATATTATCTCAAAGCTAAAAATGTTCTCTGTAATGGATTGATCATTTCAATAAAAAAATACTCCTAAGGCTAATGGGTCTTTCATGTGCAGTATTTTCCACGATCTACATGGAAAAGTAGAGCATGATTTATTTTATCACGGGATCATGGTTCCTATAAAGGCAAGCCTCTATAGTTAATTACATCTTAGGAAGGATCTCTTCTAAGAATACTCTTATAAAGAAATAAGTGGTTATTCTAAAGACTACTAAGGTAGCTTTCAAAGGATTGATTTTGGGAAATTCAATTGGGAGAGGTCCAAATTGGAGAGAGTTATTTTCAAGAATCAAATGGGAAAAAGTATGAAATGTCTATTGATACTGAGATACCCAGTAGACATTTCAACTATCCTATGATTGGGCTTCAAATTTGGGATTTAATTTTAGATTTCAAGTTGTCATTTTCTTAGAAATCTAGGGCTTAGATTCTAACACAAGGCTAGAAATGCCTCCTTCTTAGGGACATCCATCAGCTCCACAGGGACCACCGCACCATCTCTTGGTTGGGTCTCTGCTAATCCTAGACCCCATAGATCCTAAGCTAATTCTAAGCTCAAATTCATATTTAAAATTAAAAAAAAATCTTCAGCCTTGCAAAACAGATGTTAGGAAATACATACAACACAAAAAAACAATTTATATTTCACAAATATATAGGCTTAGCATTAGTTGCTTGCCACACGTATGGACTATGTAAAGGGATTTTCCTGCAAGCAATAACAATTTTATGATTTATTTATTACAATCCTTTAACACAATCCCTGAAAAATAGTGTTAATTCTAAAAGAATGCCCTAACATCTGTCTAATGAACAAATAAGCCTAGGAATCGGTCTAAAGTAATACACCACACAGACATGTGCACAACACATAAGATTAAAGAAAATCAGAATGATCTAACCTAGATCTAGAGTCCGTGTCCTAAATGATCTAGTGTGTGCAAAAGGGGGGTTTGTGTGGTAAAGCTTTGCTAGGCTCCTTTAAGTTCAAGTTTAAGTTTGAAGTTTAAATTTATTTAATTTTACCATTGGTTGGTTTCGTTCAAATGGTTTAGTGATTTAATTCCCATTTTATGTTCATTTTATTTGGTTAAAGTTGTATAGGTTTTCAAGAATGAAGAATGGAATGATTCTATTTTTGGATGGAGCTCTTTCCATTCAACATCCTAATTCTAATGATATTTCAAAAGTCTAACTAAGATCCTTAAGTATCTTAATTAATCTATTGGTTTTGTTTTGGTTTGGTTCATTTCCTTTATAGAATTTATATTAAAGTTTGATTTCATTCAATTGAACTTAAGTTATTAAATCATGGATTTGTAGGCTTAAGGTTTAAATAAATTAATACTTTAGGTTTGTTCATGGATTATGCTTAGCTTAAAGCACTTAAGTTAATTATTTGATCAGATTTAATTAACCTAAGTTTTAGATTCATTCATTAAATTCATTAGGGATGAGTGGTTTCATTAAATTTTATTTATTCAAAGTCTAATGTTTAAGTTAATTAATAGTTTTATTAACCTAAGGTTTTATTTCATTATCCTAAGATTAAATTTTATTACTTTGATTGACTTAGGATATTTAGATAAGTTTGAATAGTTTTCTAATGTTTGATTGAGATTGGTTTGAATTACCATTTTTTTAGTTAATGGATTAATTAATTCTATTAACCTAAAAATTGATTAACATTGACCTAAAGATTTGGAAATTTAAGAACTCTTAATCAGAGATCAATTGAACTTGAAATATTTTGAAATAGAGTTATATGCCAATTTTTATATCCCTAAAGTTTCAGCTTGATTAGAGATGTAATTAGGGTGTAATTAAGGTTTTAATTATTTCATTAAAACTTAAATTAAGCCTAATTTATTGAGATTCAGTTAAGGGTTTTATTTTTTACTTATTCTTCACTAAAATACATTTCCAATGAGGGTTTATTCATAATTTTTGGCTAACTAGTTGATTTACTATGATTTAATTAAGTTTAGGTTGTTTAATTGAATTATTTAATTTATTTAATTAACTAATTAAGTCAATTTAGGGATTATTTGGTTCAGATAGGTTTAATTAAGTTTAATTAGTATTCTGATGCTCATTAATGATTATTATGATGATTTAAGGTTGTTTGATTAAAGTTATCTAATTATTTGATTTAGGGTTAATTAATTTAATTAATTAAAATTAAGCATATGAAATTACAATTTCCTTGAATTCAGGAAATAAATCCCCAAAATTTATCCAAGGTGTATTTTATGCTTAATTTCATTTTCCCAAAGTTTCAAATTAATTGGATTATTAATTTGAGATTAATTAGGTTTAATGTTTTTAATTAAACTAAATTAAGGAAAAATACCCAATAAAATTGATTTTATTTTTTATGGATTCTTCTCATCAAGATGAATCCATAGAGATTTTATTTGTAATTTTGATTCATATTTGATTTTATATGATTTTTAGAAGTTTTTGCATTTTTAAATTAATTAAAATCATTATTTAACCAATTTTAATTTTTTTAAGTGGCGTCCCACTCGGGATCGCATGTTGCATGCTTGTATGGTGCACGGTTGGTGATGGCGTCCATGTGGTGCCACATTCTTGAAGTTTAAAATGAGGATCTCATGGGCCGGTCGATGATCGTGGTTCCTAAAGGGTGAAAATGATCGTCGCTAAATGGGGTCGGATCAAAATACATGGCTCGGATGGTGATCATCTCCATTCTAGGAATGAGTTGATAGTATTTTGCTAATTTTGATCGATTCACAACTCAAAATCAAGTGATTTCAATTGCAACATGATCGTGGATGAATATCATATGTTTCTATATGGTTTGATCATATTGTAGATTGCATTTCCAATTAAACTTACCAATCAAATTCTAAGGAAAAGCTTGAGGTCAACTATGGCATACCTCGATTCGTTGGACGATTGGCCTTGCAATTGATCCTAAAGCTTGCTTGAACTAAACTTGCTTGCCAAAGGAATTAAATTAATTCTTGGATTGCCCTAGGCCGACCCTTGATTGCTTTTTTTTTTTGGCTTTGATGATTTATAGTGGTTAAGGACTCTTGGGGGGAAGGGGAAATTTCGTTTAGGTTTGGTTTTAATGTGTGAAGGTGTGTGTGTGTGTGTTCAATTTTCCTTGGGAAGTCTCTCCTCTTGTTTTCCTATATGGCAGAGCCTTTAAGCTTTTCTAGCTATTCCTTGGTCAGTTTGGTGATGAAGGACCTTGGAAGCTAGCTAGTGCTCTCCTTTTCCATCCACACTCTATGTGAATGGGTGGGAAGAAGGAGAAGAATTTGACTTCTCCAATTCCTTTTTGCATGGTTTTCCTCATTTGGATTTTATTCAATAATGTAAGAGAAACTTAAATGGCTTAATTAGGGATGTAAATCTTCATTAGAAGGGTTTAAGGAAGTGTCACCCCCATCTCATGTGATTTGGTTGAAAGTGGTTTGGCATTTCCTTATTTATTTTGTCTTGCTTAACTCACTTAACCCAAATTGAGTTAAGTGAATTAAACATAATTTCTTATGGGTCAAATGACCCAACTACACCAATATGGAGTTGGGTCATGTCCCATCACCATCCCCATATGATTTAGGACAATCAATTTAGATTTATTTTGAATTTTCTTGGATTTGAGTTCAATGTGGCTTATTTAGGTTATTTTGATTTAAGAATTTAATTTACCTAATCTAAGCCTCCATGGACTCAAATTTCTTTTTCATTGTGATCCACATATTCATTTGATAAATTGAAATATTTTTGATTTAATTTAGTCAAATTTTAGTGGGTTGACTTTTTTGATGAAGTTGGCCCATTAAATTCTAGGTTGACTAGAGTTGACTTTAGATTTGACTTTGAATTTTCATTTTATTTATATTGATTCACTTGATTTAATTTATGTTGGATATTTGACTTGATTTTACATCAAACCAAGTAGATGGATTTAGCACAAAATGCATTTCCTAAGTCATTAAGCATAGTGACTTGAATAGTGAATTAGAAAATCCCTATTTGAACTTGATATCATTTCATTGCTAAAATGACCTCTTCCAAAAATGTGGTCAACAAATGGACTCCCAATATGTGTAGTGGATTAGTCAGAATACCCTACACATATTGGTGTTGATCAACATACAAGTATAAACTTAGGGTTCCAATTCATGATTTTGATTTTTTGACTTAGAATTTTATTTTGATTTTGATTGTGAATGATAGGTACATGCATACCTATCTTTGCTTTATAGTGTGATTCATTCCTAGAAACTTTACATTCATTAAGTTATAGGATGAAGAGGATTATTAGGAGTAGTCCCAAAGAATGGTCTAACCTAATGTAATCACTATGCTCAAGGAAGATGCCTTGGGACTTACTCTTACTTGAGAATAGTGGTGATCCATGTGTTTAGCTAATAAGATGGGGTCATTAAGGGCATGATCCATACTAGTTAGCTGAAGAGAGGAGAGGGGTCTTTAAAGACATGATCCAATCCTCAAAAGTTATGCTGGGGAGAAGAGGCTTGAAATGCTTGATCCAAATGTAACTTTGACTACTAAACATGGGTCACATGGACTTAATCCTGTTTAAGTAGTCCAAAAAATGGGGCTTTCAATGGCTTGATTCCATTTCTTAATTCTTCAAATAGGAAGCCAACTAGGGACTTACTCCTAGGTAGGATGCCTGACTAAGGGACTTATTCCTAGATGATTAGAAAGAATGTTGACGAGGGACTTATATTTTTCTAGCTATTAGAAAGGGGTCATAAACTTGATCCAATCTAACTTCTGTGTAACATGAAAGGGGCCTTGATGGCTTAATCAATCATGTCACAAAGGTAGGATCTTGGCGGGACTTAGTCTAGATGATTAGAATGTCTAGACTTATGTCTAGAAATGGGTCATAAAGACTTGATCCAATCTAACACTTGTAACATGAAAGGGCCTTGATGGCTTGATCCAATCATATATACAAAAGTAGGATCTGAGGACCTACTCTAGATGATTAGAAAGAATCTTGGCGGGGACTTATATCTTTTTTGGCTATTAGAAAGGGGTCATAAAGACTTGATCCAATCTAACTCGCTATGTAACATGAAAGGGGCCTTGATGGCTTAATCAATCATGTACACAAGGTAGGATGGGCAAGACTTACTCTAGATGATTAGAAAGAATCTTGATTGGGACTTATATCTTTTTAGCTATTAGAAAGGGGTCATAAAGACTTGATCCAATCTAACTATATAACATGAAAAGGGGCCTTGATGGCTTGATCAAATCATAATGTAAACAAAGGTAGGATGGTGCGGGGACTTACTCTAGATGATTAGAAAGAATGTCTGACTTATATCTTTGCTATTAGAAAGGGTCATAAAGACTTGATCCAATCTAACTCACTGTAACATGAAAAGGGCCTTGATGGCTTGATCGAATCATGTACACAAAAGTAGGAATGGTGCCATGAAGGGCTTGCCCCAAACCTATGGGAATGGTGCATGAAGGCTTACTCCAAACCTAGAAGGGTATGAGAAAGGTGCCATAGAGGGCTTACTCTATCTCAAGTCATGCATAGGAAAGGTGCCACAAAGGCTTGATCCTATCTACAAGTGATATGGATGAGGAAAAGAAGTTAAAATAACTTAATTCCTAATCCTCAAAAGTTTTGACTAATAAGCAAGAATCTAATGAACTCAATCCTTACTTAATTAGTCTAACATGAAGGGTGATAAAAAGTTCATTTTCAAATACATTTATGAATGAGTTTACAACATTCCAGATAAATGATACAAATTGAAGCAAAAGCAATAAAGAGAAATAAGCTTTTATTTTATTGATTTTTATTTGGTAATAAGTTACAAGTTACACAAAATATTTTTTTAAGTAACGTCCATTGATAGGTGGTATTGGAAATTCACCATCACAGGTAATAAGTTGGTAAGAACCTCCTTCATAAGCTTTTTCCACTACAAATAAAATGGTCCTTCCCATGTTGGCTCGAATTTGTTGTTGATTATTCAATGAGCTAGGATTGGTCATCTAAGAACCAAGACCAAGTCTCCTACTTGGAAAGTTCTAGGATGAACCAATCTATCATGTGCCTGAACCATATGTGATTGGTACAATTCAAGGTCTTGTTGAGCTTTCAATCATTTTCCTTCAAGATTATCTAGTTCTTCCAAGAGAATCTTATGATTTTGATCTACTGTAACATTATTATTAACAACTATTCTTAATGAAGGCAATTGCACTTCTAATGGAAGAACCGCTTTAGTCCCAAAAACCAAAGCATATAGTGAAGACTAAGTTGGTGTCCTATATATGGTCTGATAGGCCCATAAGGCTTTAACCAACTTTTCATGCCAATTCTTATTTTCATCAAGTATCTTTTCAATTCTTACCAAAGTTTTATTAAATGCCTCAGCCAATCCATTCACCCTAGGATAATAGATGGTCGAGTATCTCTAATCAATTTTATGTCTAGCTACAAAGTGATTTATTTTCTTGGATATAAAGGATGAACCATTATTGGATATGATTAGGAAAGGAATGCCAAATCAATATACGATATTTTCCTGAAAATATTTGAACACATAATATGCTTTAACGTATTATAGTGGTACCGCTTCAGCCCATTCGAAAAAATAATCCATTGCAACTAAAATAAAATGATGTTCTTTCGATGAAGGAGGATCAATAGGCCCTATGATGTTGGTACCCTAACTCTCAAAAGGCTAGGAGGCAACTGTAGGGTGTAATACATTGGGTGGTTGATGTAATACCACACCATGTACTTGGCACTAATGATAATAGCATGCAACCTCCATGCAGTCATTAGTATCGATGGCCAATAATACCCAAGTCTCTCAATTTTTAATTTCATTTTTGGTCCAGATTGGTGTGCTCCACACAATCCAGAGTGTATCTCAGTCACAACCATATGGGCTTTCAGTTTGTCTAAACAACAGAGCCACATTTGATCGAATGACCTACGATATAAAGTATTATTGATTAATGCATAAGAAAAAGCATGTTTCTTTATTTGATTAGATAATGACTTATTTTCAAGAAGCCTCCCATTACTTAAATAGTCAATAAACGTTTGCCTCAATCACATTCTATATGACCTTGATGAAACGGCTATCCTTTGTATTTCTTCTTTCCTATTAATGTAGTCTAAATCTATAGGATATTAAACCTATTGATTTTGAAGTTCTATATAAATTGATTCTTTTTCTAGGCATGTGATTTCTTTGGCAAATTTAACCAAAGCATCTACTATTGAATTCTCTTGGCGAGATATTCTACACAGCATTACATATGGAATCTTTTCACGTAATTTCATTATATATTGATGATAATTGAAGAGCTTTGGATGCAAAACCTTATAGATTCTAATAACTAGGAATCCCCAAAAAATTTATATTTTAATTTCCATAAGGATTTCAACTCTATACCATAATAAGAGCTTCATATTCAGCTTCATGGTTTGTATAAGGCTCACCAAATGATATGAATATCTCATCATTCCTTTTGAGGTTATAAAGATTAACCCAATTTGCCTTCCAGGATAGATGAGTTTGATTCTTTATGTCTTCTTGATGATGAAGCACCATCAAAGTATAATTCCCAGTGGCACTTGGTTCACTAATGTTATGATATGTTCATCTTGGAGATCATCATTTAAAGGAGACCCTTCAAGTATAGGGTGTGCTGCTAGGAAATCTGCCACTATTTATCCTTTTATAGCACGAAGAAGAATATAAGTGATCTCAAATTGTAATAAAATCATTGACCATCGTGCTAAATGCCTAGACAATGTTGGACGGGTCATGAGATATTGCAAAGGATTCACCCTTGAAATCAGGTTGACCTTATGAGAAAGCATATAATGCCTCAATTTCTGAGCAGCAAAAACTAAGGCTAAGCAATGTCTCTCAATAGGAGGATAATTCTTTTCATTGGGATAAGCCTGACTTAGATAATAAAGGGCATTTTCCTTCCCTTCTTCATTTGTTTGAGCTAATAAAGCCCCAATCAATTCATCCATAGCTGCTGTATAGAGAGTTAATGGCTTTCCCAGAATCAGGGAAGCCAAAATAGGAGGATTCATTAAATATTACTTTAGGTTTTTGAAGATACCTTAGCATTTTTATAAATTTGGAATCTTTATTCAGTAATGCTTCAAAGGGTTGACACCTTCCAGATAAATTTGATATGAATCTCCTTAGGTATGCAAGCCTTCCTTAGAATGATCTTAACCGTGTAAGACTTCTAGGTGGCAAAATTTCTATAATAGCTTTTATCTTTTCTGGATCAATTTCTATCCCACGAAGCTGCACTATAAACCCTAAGAATTTCCATGAAGTCACTCCAAAGGCACACTTCAGAGGATTCATGTTTAAGTTATAGTGGCACAATCATTGAAACATGACCCGTAAATCATAAAAATGATCTTATTTTATTTTCTTTTAATGACTAAATCATCGATATAACATTCGACTTGATTATGAATCAAGTCATTGAATATTCTACTCATAGCTCTTTGATAAGTAGTTCCAGCATTTTTTGAGACCAAATGGCATGAGTGTAACAAAATCCTATTGGAGTTAAATGCCATATGATTTTCATCTTCGGGACATCTTAATTTGATTATAACCAGATGATCCATCCATAAATGAAAAGATCTCATACGAGTAGGCTATGTTGACCATGAGTTCGGGTATGGGCAAAGGGAACTCATCTTTGGGGCAAGCCTTATTTAGGTCTCTAAAGTCAACGCAAATACGTATTTAACCATTTTTCATCTTTACTAGAACTTTGCTCGTTACCCAATTAGGGTATTATTCTTCTTGTATAATGCTAGATTCAATTAGTTACTTTATTTCAATGATCACTAGTTGTTCTACTTCTAGGCAGATCCTCCTAGAAGCTTGCTTTACTAGGATAGCATCATATTTAGTTCCTAGTTTGTGTACAACACATAGGATAAATTTAGCATTTCATCATAACTCTAGGCAAAGCAATCTTTATACTTAAAGAGTAAAGTGATTAACTCTTCGAATCTTTTGAACCCAAAAGAGCTAATAAAGTCAATTTTGGGTTCTCAAGTTCTAGGTTAACCTCCTTTAATTCATATATAGTAGATTTTATCTCTTCCTCATATTCAAGAGGTGCATTATGAAGTGAATCATCTTTGGATTCCTCCATGGTTTTTATGAATGAGTCTTCTAGAAGAGTAGAAAAGACTTCAAAGAGTAGATCTATTTGATGATTACTTATCATTAAACAATGGACTATATCATCAAATAATTCAACAGTACCAAACCCAATGCCAGCTTTGGAGTGGAAATTTCTATGTTTTTGATTCCATAAGCTCTCCATGCATTGGGCTTTATCTTTAGGCCAAACATTTGTGATAAAACCATGTTTCACATAATTCTTTACACAAGTCGAATACCAGTCAAAAGGAAGTTCTATTATTTCATTGAAAGATGGTTCTTCAAGCTTTACATCTCCTTCTGAGCTTGAAGGATCGGATATAGAATAAAATTTTGCTGACCTCCCACTTCTCTAATAAGTTAGGGGCTACTTTGACCTCTAATTGAGATATTTTATTTTGATTTAGAGGAGTTAAAGTGTGTACATATTTTTTAATTTTTCATATGTGGATAGCTCAGACTCTTCCTTTAATGTTTTGATTTCTTCCTCATCAGTGATTCTAAGGAAATCTCAAACTTTATTGAAGCATTTCTATGATGGGATTCTTCATCTGAGCTGGATTCCAAATCAATATTAATTATTGGAGGTTCTTTTTCTTTTTCTTTTTCCTCCTTTTCTTTCTTTTCATCTTTCTTGATTATTGTACTTTGTGCTTCAACAATGATGTATTTCATAGAATCAAATCTAGGTTTCTTAGGCATGTAGTAAATAGCATCTTCATAGAGATCAATCACATGAATAGTGAATGATTGTATGTCTCCTTTTATAACATATTCTACTCCATCTCTAATGTGCATAATACATTGGTGGAGTGAAGATGGAACCATTCTATACTCATGGATCCAAGGTCTCAGCTTTAGGTTTAGGTTTTTATTTAATTTTTATTTTATTTTATTTTAAGTTTATTTTACTCATATTTTATGTTTAGTTTTTATTTATTTAGGTTTTTTATTCTTAGGTTTATATTATTTTTTTAGTTTATTTTAAGTTTTTATTTAGTTTATTTTACTTTATTTTTTTATTTTATTTTATATTTAAGTTTAGGTTTAAGTTTTAGTTTAGGTTTTTATTTTATTTTATTTTATTTTATTTAGGTTTAGGTTTTTTATTTATTTTATTATTAGGTTTTTAAGTTTTTAGGGTTTAGGGTTTTAGGGCTTAGGGTTTTAGGTTTAGGGTTTATGGTTAGGGTTTAGGGTTTAGGGTTTAGGGTTTAAGGTTTAGTGTTTAGGATTTAAGGTTTAGGGTTAGCTTAGGGTTTAGGGTTAGTTTAGGGTTTAGGGTTTAACTTTAGGATTAAGGGTTTTAGTTTTAGTTTTGGTTTTTAGTTTAGGGTTAGTTTAGGTTTAGGGTTTAGTTTAGGGTTTAGGGTTTAGGGTTTAGCGTTAGAGTTAGGGTTTAAGGTTTAGGGTTTAGGGTTTAGGTTTAGGGTTTAGGATTTTTTTTGGGTTTAGGGTTTAGGTTTAGGTTTAGGGATTAGGATTCAAGGTTTAGGGTTTAGGGTTTAGGTTTTAGGGTTTTTCTTTTAATTAGGTAAACTGGTAGGTTTAGGTTTATTTTTGTTTATTTTATTTTTTTAGTTTTATTTAGTTTAGTTTATTTATTTTAGGTTAATTTATTTTAGTTTAGGTTTTCTATTTTAGTTTATTTTTTAGTTTAGGTTTGTGTTTATTTTTTAGTTTAGTTTAGTTTTTATTTTATTTTTTAGGTTTACTTTTTATTTTTTTTATTTTTAGGTTTAAGTTTAGGTTTTTATTTTAATTTTTTAGGTTTAGGTTTTAGGTTTTTATTTAAGATTTATTTTTAGGTTTTATTTCTTAGTCTAAGTTTAGGTTTATTTTTAGTTTATTTTATTTTATTTAGTTTAGGGTATAGGTTTAGGTTTAGGTTTTTCTTTTTAGTTTATATTAGTTTAGGTTTAGGTTTATTTTATTTTGTTTATTTTTGGTTTAAGTTTATTTTATTTTGTTTATTTTAGGTTTAGGTTTTTGCTTATTTTATTTTATTTTTTATTTTTATGTTTTAGTTTAGGTTTTATTTTTATTTTATTTTATTTAGGTTTAGGTTTTAGGTTTTATTTTATGGTTTAGTTTAGGGTTTAGTTTAGGTTTAGGTTTAGGGTTTTAGGTTTAGGTTTAGGGTTTAGTTAGGGAGGTTTAGGGTTTAGGGTTTAGGTTTAGGTTTAGGGTTTAGGGTTGATTTAGTGTAGGTTTAGATTAGGGTTTTTTAGGGTTTAGGTTTAGGTTTAGGTTTGGTTTAGGGTTTAGGATTATAGGTTTAGCATTCAAGTTTAGGGTTTAGGGTTTAGGTTAGGTTTTATTTATTATTTTTTTAAATTAAACTCGTTTAGGTTTATTTTTATTTATTATTTATTTTAATTTATTTTATTTTTTTTTGGTTTATTTTTTATTTTATTATTTATTTTAGTTTAGGTTTTTATTTTAGTTTATTTTTTGTTTAGGTTAGGTTTATTTTAGTTTAGTTTTATTATTATATTTTTTAGGTTTTTTTTATTTTTTTTATTTTTTAGGTTTAGGTTTTTTATTTTATTTTTAGGTTTTATTTTAGGTTTATTTTAGGTTTATTTTTTAGTTTTGGTTTAGGTTTAGGTTTTATTTATTTTAGTTTAGTTTATTTTAGTTTAGGTTTAGGTGTATTTTTTTATTTTAGGTTTAGTTTTTTTTTATTTAGGGTTAGATTTTTTTTTATTTGTAGGTTTATTTTTTAGGTTTAAGTTTTTATTTAGTTTTTATTTTATTTTATTTAGGCTTATTTTATTTTTATTTTAGGTTTAGTTTTAATTTATTTATTTATTAATTTTGTTTAGGTTTTAATTTATTTTATTTTAGTTTAGTTTTAATTTTTTATTTTATTTTCTTTTTAGGTTTAGGTTTAAGTTTAGGTTTAGGTTGTAGTTTATGTGTTTTTTTGTATTAGGTTTTTTATTTATTTTATTTTTAGGTTTTATTTTATTTAGGTTTAGCTTTTTGGCTTTTTAGGGTTTAGTGTTTAAGGTCAGTTGAGGGTTTAAGGTTTAGGGATTAGGGTTTATTGTTTTTAAGGGTTAGGGTTTATGGTATAGGGTTTAGGGTTTAGGTTTTAGGCTCAATGTTTAGGTTTTAGTTTAGGGTTTTAACGAGAATAAATTCAGATTCAACATTTCTTCTATTCAATTTCATCAACCAAGTAGCACACCAAGTTTTTAATACATAAGCGATGACATAGATCAAAAATGAGTATGTATAGAAGAAATCAAAACCCCTAGATAACTAGAACTAACTCTACTGTAAAGACACAGTTCCATAAGCAGCAGATCGGATCAATCGTTCTTTAGTTTCTCTAGTTCCCATCAGAACCACCCCAAGCTCTCGTGTAGCGTGATCCACCATCATATCCCCGATCTCTCCCTCTGCCACCACCATGGTTACAGCTCTTCCCTCCATAACCACCCTTTTCGACCACTCTCCATATCCACCTCACCTCAGATCTCCCATGCTGTGATAATCATCGCCTCTGCCATAGTGTCCACCGCCAAATCTAGACTAAGCTTGGTTGATGTTCCTGCCGTCAAGGTTCTGCCCATTCTTAGGGTTTAGGTTTATTAGGTTTTTGGGTTTTATTTATTTTTTAATTTATTTAGTTACTTTTGGTTTAGGTTCAGGGTTTGGGGTTTAAGGTTAGGGTTTAGGGTTTAAGGTTTAGGGTTTAGGGTTTAAGGTTTAGGATTTTTGGGTTTATGCTTTTAAGGTTTAGGTTTAAGGGTTAGGGTTTATGGTTTAGGGTTTTAGGGTTTAGTGTTTAGGATTAGGGTTTAGAGTTTTCAAGGTTTACGTTTAGGGTTAAAGGTTAGCTTAGGGTTTAGGGTTAGTTTAGGGTTTTCAGGGTTTAGGGTTTAAGGTTTAAGGTTTAAGGTTTAGGGTTTAAGGTTTAGGATTTAGGGTTTAGGGTTTTGGTGTGGGTTTTAAAAAAAAATAAGAAAACTAGTAGGTTTAGGTTTATTTAGTTTATTTTTATTTATTTTAGTTTTTTTTATTTTTTTTATTTTTTCTTTAGGTTTATGTTTTATTTTTATTTAGTTTAGTTTATTTATTTTAGGTTTATTTATTTTAGTTTAGGTTTTTTTATTTTAGTTTCTTTTTTAGGTTTAGGTTTAGGTTTATGTTTAATTTTTAATTTAGTTTTTTTTTTTTTTTTAAATTTTAGGTTTAGATTTAGGTTTTATTTTATTTTTTAGGTTCATGTCTTAGGCTTTTATTTTAGGTTTATTTTTAGGTTTTATTTTTTTAGTTTAGGTTTAGGTTTATTTTTAGTTTATTTTATTTTATTTAGTTTAGGTTTAGGTTTAGTTTATTTTAGGTTTTATTTATTTTAGTTTAGTTTATTTTAGTTTAGGTTTAGGTTTTTTTTATTTTGTTTATTTTTGATTTAGGTTTTTTAGTTTAAGGTTTAGGTTTTCTTTTTTATTTATTTTTAGGTTTTTTTTTTAGGTTTAGGTTTTTATTTTACGTTTAGACTTTATTTTATTTAGGTTTTTTATTTTTAGGTTTATTTTATTTTTTAGTTTAGTTTAGGTTTTTATTTATTTTATTTTATTTTAGTTTTTATTTTTATTATTTTATTTTTAGGTTAATGTTTAGGTTTAGGTTTTAGTTTAACTTTTTTTTATTATTTATTATTTTTTATTTAGGTTAAGGTTTTTTATTTATTTTATTTTTAGGTTTTATTTAGTTAGAGTTTTAGGTTTTTAGGGTGTAGGGTTTAGGGTTTAGGGTTAGGGTTTAGGGATTAGGGTTTAGGGTTGTAGGGTTTAGGGTTTAGGGTTTAGGGCACACCAATTATAAGTAATAACATTGAGAGAACTTTTATCTTGTAACCACATATTTTGAAATCAAAAATTTTTCATGACATTATAGTTATGAACAACATCCTTAATAGAAATCAAAAGAGGAGTATAATCGAAGAGAGTTCTACTAAGATGCTCCACTGAAGTTAAAGGCCAAACGGTTTAACCAATAATTATTAAATAAAGCAAATCCAACCGTTGCCATATGATTATTCCAAGTAAATTAAGAACCAATGAAACCAACATCATGAAGATTACAATCCAAAATCATATTTGCAAAATCTTCCATTGAATGTAAATTTGGCAAGAACCCCTTTCCTTTCATTCAAAGAAAGGATCATATTGAAATCCCCACCAAAATCCAAGAATCATTAATAATAGAAGCAAAATTAGAAAATTGATCCCAAGGAATTCTCTCTCTAACTTTTACAAGCGGCATAAACAAAAGAGCAAAAGCATGATAATCACCAAATAAAATATCCACATTAATAACTTGATGAAAATCATTAATAACATTAATAGAAAGAGAAATATTCCAAAATAACCAAATCTTATTATTGCTATTGAAATAAAATCAATCATCACGGATTATGCATTATTTTAGAAGAAAAAAAAGAGATTCAAGAATAACCAAGAAAAACATTATAAATTCTATAAAGATTCTAATTCTATTTCTAATAAGAGTACCAATGCCCCTCACATTCCAAATAAGAAAGTTAAACATTTTTTTTTAGGAAAGATGAAGAAGATTGAGTAGATCTAGAAACTTTAGAAGGATAATTTTTAAACTATTTTTTCAAGTTTCAAAAAAATAGTTTGAAAACTAATTTCATTCTCCATGGATTTATCATCAAAAAATTTTTTGTCATCATTTATTACTAAAGGAGAAGATCCATTTGATAAGAAGATAAATCCTCTTTCTCCATTAAACGAATTATCACTGAGCAAAATACCATCTGGAATAATAGTTAAAGAAGGGGTAGAAACAAATTTATTAAGCAAACAAACACTTGGCTGCACATTATCAACAAGCTCCATACCATCATTCTTGCCCAAATTCAAAGAAGATAAAAAAAAGATTTTCTTTCAAAGATTTTTGAGGCAAAATAACAAAAACATTTTCTATAAGATTTTCAGCAACTTTATCACAATTCTCTTTAGAATCAGAAACTAAAATAAGAAAATTATTCACTTACAAATTTTTAGAATAACATAAATAATAGCCAAAACGATTACTCTACAAAATAGTTTCAAAAGATTTTAACAAGCTTATCACTACCACTTACATTGGGAATAACATTAGAAACATTAGGAACAACATTAGAAAAATCAACAATTTCATTCACACCATTATCTTATTCATTTAAAGCGAATTTCTTTTATCACTTTTTAAATCTCCAATTTTTCCAACAACCTTAAGATTAAGATCTTTAACCACTTTCTTCTAAAGATGTTAATGAGTAACAAAACATTCAGATACATCATGGCCATGAGTTTTGCAATGATTGTAGAAAATAGTGAAGTTTTCAAACTCGACCTACTGGAAATATCCATATTTCTTAAGAAATATCTTTGTTACATCAATTTCAATAAAGATCCAAGAAACCAATGGCCTTGATTTGGCTGCAATTGCTTGATCAATTTGCAAGGGTCTACCAAAAATAAAACCCATCATGCAAGAATTGATAATTAACAAAGTGAACCCGAAGATTAGGTAAAGATAACCAAACTAGCGTTATAGAAGATTCCTCTTTAATGTCAAAAATACGGAGTCCATTTATAAATGTGCATTTGATAGTTTTTAACATAAGAAGATCGCTGAGTAAATATATGACTAAAATTAAGGTCATTAGACAATTTAATCGGCACAAGTCTACCATTTAGTAAACCAATAAAAAAATTGGAAAGATATAAGCCATGAAAGAAAAATGAATTTCCTCCAGGATCGAAAGAAAATTTTCCAATCAAAGTATATGCATAAGGCTCAACTAGTTTTTTATCCAAGTTAGAGCACATAATAGCTAGAACACCTTTGAAGGTTATGAACCAAGTTTAAGAAAGATCAAAGAAGTTGAAGAATCCTTACAGATAAGGCATCTTTGAAGGATTTAGAGGCAAAAGGTTTAGCTATACCCAAAGAAGAATTGAGCTAGAGCTTAGAGCATTTGGTTTTCCCAAGTATTAGTACTAATGCCAATGTTAAATGGTGCACTTATTAATCAAACAAGGATCGCCAAAGGCCGAAGATCCTGAACCAGAAAGAAAAAAAAACCATAAACACGAGAAAGATAATGAAAAAAGAAAGAATCATCCTTAGATGAGAAGGGGCTGGGATAGGTTTAGGTTTTTGTTTTAGTTTTTAGTTTATTACATGGTTTAGGGGTTTAGGTTTTTTTAGTTATTGGTTTAGTTTAGTTAGTTTTTTGGTTTAGGGGTTTAGGTTTTTTTATGTTTTTTTATTAGTTTTTTAATGATTTAGGTTTTTTTTAGTTATTTATAATTTTGTTTTTTTATTAGTTTAGTTTAGGTTTTAGATTTTTTTATTAGTTTGTGGAAAGTTAGGGTTTAGTTTTATGTTTTATTTAGTTTTTTATTAGTTTTTATTTTTTATTTTTTATATTTTAGTAATTTTATTAATTTTTAGTTTTTTTTAGGGTTTAGGTTTTAGTTTTAGTTTTAAGAGGGAGTTATGTTTTATTAGTTAGGTTTATTTTTTGTTTTTTTTTTTGGTTTTATTTATTTTTTGGTTTAGGTTTTATTAGTATTTTATTAGGGTTTAGTTTAGATTTAGTTTTAGTTTTTTAGTTTTAGTTTAGTTTTATTATTTTAGGTTTTAGTTTTTTAGTTTTAGTTGGGGTGGTTTAAGAAAGGTGGGGTAGTTTAGTTTTATAGTTTAGTTTTAGTTAGGGGTTTAGGGTTGTAGGTTTAGGGTCAGTTTAAGGGTTAAGGATTTAATGTTTAGGGTTTAGGTTTTTTTATAAATTTAAGTAAAATGATATGTTTAGGTTTATTTAGTTTATTTTATACTTTTATTTAGGGTTAATTTTTTACTTTTATTTAGTTTAGTTTATTTATTTTAGTTTAGGTTTTTTATTTTAGTTTATTTTAGGTTTAGATTTAGGTTTAGGTTTATGTTTATTTTTTTTAGTTTAGTTTATTTATTTTATTTTTTTTAGGTTTATGTTTTATTTTAATTTTGTTTATTTTATTTAGATTTAGGTTTAGGTTTTCATTTTATTTTTTAGGTTTAGGATTTAGGTTTTATTTTATTTTTATATATTTAGGTTTAGGTTTATTTTATTTTATTTTATTTATTTTTAGGGTTTAGGTTTAGTTCAATTTAGGTTTAGGTTTTATTTATTTTAGTTTCATTTATTTTAGTTTAGTTTTAGTTTTAGTTTATTTTATTTATTTTAGGTTTATTTTTTTTAGATTAGGGTTTCAGTTTTATTTTTTAATTATTTTTAGGTTTTATTTTATGTTTTTTTTAAGTTTAATTTTTTCTTTAGTTTTATTTAATGTAATTATATGTTTATTTAATTTTTATTTTACATTTAGGTTTGATTTTATCTAGGTTTTCTATTTTTAGGTTTATTTTATTTTTTAGTTTAGTTTAGTTTTTATTTTATTTTAAATTTTATTTTTTATTTTATTTTATTTTAGGTTTAGGTTTAAGTTTTAGTTTAGGTTTTTTATTTTATTTAGGTTTAGGGTTTTATTTATTTTATTTTAGGTTTATTTTGTTTAAGTTTAGGTTTATTTAGTTTAGGTTTAGGTTTTTTAGTTTTTTAGATTTAGGTTTAAGGTTTAGGGTTTGGGTAGATTTATTTTTTAGGTTAGGTTTTATTTTTAGTTTTTTATTTAGTTTATTTTTTAGGGTTTAGGTTTTTTATTAGTATTTTATTAGATTTAGGATTTATTTTTTTATTTAGTTTATTTATTTTTTTTATATTTTTTTAGTTATTATTATTATTGTTATTTAGTTTAGTTTATTTATTTTATGTTTATTTCTTTTAGTTAAGGTTTTTTGTTTTAGTTTATTTTTTTAGGTTTAGGTTTAGTTTATGTTTATTTTTTAGTTTATTTTTATTTTTATTTTATTTTTAATTTTTATTTTTTAGGTTTAGGTTTTATCTTTTATTTTTTAGGTTTAGGTTTAGGTTTTTATATTATTTTTTTAGGTTTAGGTTTTGGTTTTTTATTTTAGGTTTATTTTTTTAGTTTATTTTTTTTAGGTTTATTTAGGTTTATTTTAGTTTAGTTAGGTTTATTTTAGGTTTAGGTTTACTTTATTTTATTTATTTTTTAGTTTTATTTTTTTTTTTAAATTTAGTGTTTAGGTTTATTTTAGTTATTTTTAGGTGTTTTTTTAGGTTTAGGTTTTTATTTATTTTATTTTAGTTTAGTTTTTATTTTTATTTTATTTTATATTTAGGTTTCGGTTTGGGTTTATGTTTTAGATTAGGTTCTTATTATTATTTTTTATTTTATTTAGGTGTAGGTTTATTTTTTTTTTAGGTTTTATTTAGCTTAGGTTTTATTTTTTTTATTTTAATTTTATTTAGGGATTATTTTTATTTACAATTAGTTTATTTAGAGTTAGGGTTTTTTATGTATTTTATTTGTTATTTTTAAAGTTTTAGGTTTAGGTTTATGTAGTTTATTTTTTATTTTAGTTTAATTTATTTTTTTATTTTTAGGTTTAGGTTTAGGTTTTGTTTTATTTTTAGATTTTAGGTTTTTATTTTAGGTTTATTTTCAGGTTTATTTTTCATTTTAGGTTTAGGTTTATCTTTAGTATATTTTGTTTTATGTAGTTTACATTTAGGTTTAGGTTTAGGTTTAAATTTAATTTATTTTAGTTCAATTTATTTTAGTTTAGGTTTAGATTTATTTTATTTTTATTTTATTTATATATTAGGTTTAGGTTTTTTTTAGTTTAGGGTATAGGTTTTTATTTATTTATTTTTAGGTTTATTTTAAGTTTAGGTTTTTATTTTGCTTTTATTTTATTATATTTTAGATTTTATTTTTTTATTTTAGTTTTAGTTTTATTTTATTTAAGTTATTTATTTAGGTTTATTTTATTTTTTAAGTTTAGTTTAGGTTTTTTATTTATTTTATTTTTTGTTTATTTTATTTTTCTCTTTTATTTTATTTTTATGTTTAGGTTTAGGTTATAATTTAGGTTTTTATTTTATTTTATTATTTTATTTTATTTAGGATTAAGGTTTTTTATTTATTTTATTTTTATGTTTTATTTAGTTTATGTTTAGGTTTTTAGGTTTTCAGAGTTTAAAGTTTAGGGTTTTTTATTATTTTAGGATTTAGGGTTTATTTTAGGGTTAGCTTAGGGTTAGGTTTAATTTTATGATATGATTTAGAGTTATTTATGGTTTATTTAGTTTAGGTTTAGGTTTTAGGATTTAGGGTTTAGGACTTAGGGTTTAGTTAGGTTAGTTTAGGGTTTATGGTTTTTTTTTTTTAAGTAAATTTAGGTTTAGGTTATTTAGTTTATTTGGTTTTATATTTTTTTTTTGGTTTATTTATATTTTTATTTAGTTTAGCTTTTATTTTAGTTAGGTTTTTTTTATTTTTTAGGTTTAGGTTTTAGGTTTTATTTAGGTTTATTTTTTGGTTTTTTTTAGGTTTATTTTTAGGTTTTTTTTTAGTTTAGTTTAGGTTATTTTATTTTATTTATTTTTTGGTTTAGGTTTATTTTTAAATTTAGGGTTTAGGTTTTATTTTTCTTTATTTTAGGTTTATTTTTTAGTTTAGGTTTTATTTATTTTATTTTAGTTTAGTTTATTTTTTATTTTATTTTTTATTTTTAGGTTTATTTGGGTTTAGGTTTTAGTTTAGGTTTTATTTTATTTTTTTTTATTTTTTATTTAGGTTTAGGTTTTATTTATTTTATTTTTAGGTTTTATTTAGCTTAGGTTTGGTTTTTTAGGTTTTTTTAGGGATTAGGGTTAGGGTTTAGGTTTATTAGTTTTAGAGTTTAGGTTAGGGTTTTATTTATGTATTTTAATTATTATTTTTTTAAAATTAGAGTAGGTTTAGGTTTATATGTTATTTTTATTTATTTGAGTTTAATTTATTTTTTTTTATTTTTTTAGGTTTATGTTTAGGTTTTATTTTTTTTTAGGTTTAGGTTTTAGGTTTATTTTAAGTTTATTTTAGGTTTATTTTTTTTATTTTAGGTTTAGGTTTATCTTTAGTTTATTTTGTTTATGTAGTTTAGGTTTAAGTTTAGGTTTAGTTTATTTTAGGTTTAGGTTTATGTTTAGTTTATTTTAGTTTAGTTTATTTTAGTTTAGGTTTAGATTTATTTTATTTTTATTATATTTATATTTTAGGTTTAGGTTTTTTTTACTTTAGGGTTTAGGTTTTTACATATTTATTATTAGATTTATTTTTTTAAGTTTAGATTTTTATTTTTTTTATTTTTTTAGATTAATTTTATTTTATTTTACATTTTAGTTTTATTTTATTTAGGTTTATTCTTAGGTTTATTTATTTTTTTAGTTAGTTTAGGTTTTTTTATTTATTTTATTTTAGTTTATTTTATTTTGGGTTAGGTTTAGGTTATAATTTATTTTATTTATTTTATTATTTTATTTTATTAGGCTTAGGTTTTATTATTTTATTTTTTTAGTTTTTTTTAGGTTTTAGAGTTTAGTGTAGTTTAGTTTAGTTTAGGGTTTATGGTTTAGGGTTTTAGGGTTTATTTTTTAGGGTTTAGGTTGTTTAGGGTATAGGTTTATGTTTTGTTTAGGCTTTAGGGTTTAGGTTTAGGTAGGGTTTTTAGTTTATGATTTATGGTTTGGAGTTTAGGGTTTAGGGTTATGGTTATGGTTTAGGGTTTAGGGTTTAGGTTTTAGGGTTTAGGGTTTAGGACTTAGGATTTAAGGTTTAGGGGTTAGGGTTAATTTAGGGTTTAGGTTTAGTTTTAGGGTTTAGGGTTCACAATTTAGTGTTTAGGGTTAAGGGACTAGGGTTTAGGGAATTATTATTTTTTAATATTAGGAAAATTGATATGTTTAGGTTTATTTAGTTTATTTAGTTTTTTTTATATTTTTCTTTTGGTTTATTTATTATTTATATTTGGTTTAGTTTATTTATTTTATGTTTTCTTATTTTAGTTTATTTTTTAGGTTTAGGTTTAGGCTTATGTTTACTTTTTAGTTTAGTTTTATTTTATTTTTTATTTTTTTAGGTTTAGGTTTATCTTTAATTTTTAGATTTAGGTTTAGGTTTTATTTTATTTTTTAGGTTTAGGTTTTAGGTTTTTTATTTTAGGTTATTTTTTGGTTTATTTTAGGTTTTATTTTTTATTTATTTTAGTTTAGTTTAGTTTAGTTTATGTTTATTACCTAATTTTATTTATTTTTGGTTTAGGTTTCCTTTTTTTAAATTTAGGGTTTAGGTTTTATTTATTTTGTTTATTTTTAGGTTTTATATTTAGGTTTTTTTAAATATTAGGTTATTATTTATTTTATTTTAGTTTAGTTTTTTTATTTTTTTATTTTATTTTATTTTAGGTTTATTTGGGTTTTGGTTTTAGTTTAGGTTCTTATTTTATTTTATTTTATTTATTTAGGTTTATGTTTTTTATTTATTTTATTTTAGGTTTATTTGCTTTAGGTTTATGTTTTTAGGGATTAGGGGTGGGGTTTAGGTTTTGGTTAGTTTTAGGGTTTAGAGTTATGGTTTTTTATTTATGTATTTATTGTTATTTTTTTAAATTAAGTAAACTAGTAGGTTTAGGTTTTTGTAGTTTAATTTTTTTATTTATTTGAGTTTAATTTATTTTTATTTTTATGTTTAGGTTTATATTTTTATTTATTTTTTAGGTTTAGGTTTAGGTTTTATTTTAGGTTTATTTTAGGTTTTATTTTTTTATTTTTGGTTTAGGTTTATCTTTAGTTTATTTTGTTTTATGTAGTTTAGGTTTAGGTTTTGTTTATTTTAGGTTTAGGTTTAAGTTTAGTTTATTTTAGTTTAGGTTTAGATTTATTTTATTTTTATTTTATTAATATTTTAGGTTTAGGTTAAATTTAGTTTAGGGTTTAGGTTTTTTATTTATTTATTTTTTAGGTTTATTTTTTTAAGTTTAGGTTTATTTAATTTTTTATTTTATTATATTTAGCTTAATTTATTTTATTTATGTTTAGTTTTTATTTTAGGTTTTATTCTTTGGTTTATTTTATTTTTTAGTTTAGTTTAGGTTTTATTTATTTTATTAGTTTATTTTTATTTTCTCTTTTTATTTATTTTTTATAGGTTTAGGTTATAGTTTAGGTTTTATTTTATTTTATATTTTATTTTATTTAGGTTATTTTTTATTTATTTTATTTTTAGGTTTTATTTAGTTTAGGTTTTAGGTTTTAGGTTTTAGAGTTTAGGGTTAGGTTTGGTTTAGGGTTTAGGGTTTTGGTTTAAGTTTAGGGTTAGGGTTTAGGTTTAAGTTTAGGGTTGGTGTTTAGGTAAAGGTTTAGTTTTTTTTAGTTTAGGGTTTTTTATTTAGGGTTTAAGGTTTAAGTTTATGGTTATAGTTTAGAGTTTAGGGTTTATGGTTATAGTTTAGGGTTTAGGGTTTAGGTTTTAGTTTTAGTTTAGGACTTAAGTTTAGGGTTAGGGTTAGTTTAGGTTTAGGTTAGTTTTAGTTTAGTTTAGGATTTAGTGTTTAGGGTTAGGGATTAGGGTTTATTTTCATTTTAAAAAAAAAGGTAAATTGGTGTTATTTTATTTAGTTTTTTATATTTTTCTTTTTGGTTTTTTATTATTTTTTATTTAGTTTAGTTTATTTATTTTATGTTTATTTATCTTAGTATGTTTTATATTTTAGTTTATTTTTATTAGGTTTAGGTTTATTTTTTAGTTTAGTTTATTTTTTTATTTTTTATTTTTTAGGTTTAGGTTTATCTTTTATTTTTAGGTTTAGATTTATGTTTATATTTTATTTTTTTAGGTTTAGGTTATAGGTTTTTATTTTTAGGTTTATTTATTTTAGTTTAGTTTAGTTTAGTTTAGGTTTAGGTTTACTTAATTTTATTTATTTTTGGTTCAGGTTTTTTTTTTAAATTTAGGGTTCAGGTTTTATTTTTTATTTATTTTTAGGTTTATTTTTTAGGTTTAGGTTTTTATTTATTTAATTTTAGTTTAGTTTTTACTTTATATTTTATTTTATTTTTAATTATCGATTTGGGTTTAGGTTTTAGTTTAGGTTTAGGTTTTTTTTTAAGGTTTTATTTAGCTTAAGTTTAGGTTTTTTAGGTTTTTAGGGATTAGGGGTTAGGGTTCAGGGTTTATAGTTACTTTTAGAGTTTAGAGTTAGGGTTTCTTTATTTATTTATTTTATTTGTTATTTTTAAAAATTAAGTAAACTTGAAGGTTTAGGTTTATGTAGTTTGTTTTTTTTATTTGAGTTTAATTTATTTTTTATTTTCATTTAGGTTTATTTTTATTTTTATTTAGTTTAGTTTATTTATTTTAGGTTTATTTATTATAATTTTCGTTTTTTATTTTAGTTTAATTTTTTGGTTCAGGTTTATTTTATAATTTAGTTTTACTTTTATTTTATTTTTTAGGTTTAGGTTTTATTTTATATTTTAGGTTTAAGTTTAGGTTTTTAATTTCTTTTTTAGGTTTTGGTTTATTTTTAGTTTATTTTATTTTATTTAGTTTAGGCTTAGGTTTAGGTTTAATTTATTTTAGGTTTAAGTTTGGTTTATTTTCATTTTGGTTTAGGTTTTTTTTTAGTTTAGGGTTTAAGTTTTATTTTTTATTTATTTTTTGGTTTATTATTTAGGTTTAGGTTTTCATTTAGTTTTTATTTTATTTTATTATAGGTTTATTTCATTTTTATTTTAGGTTTAGCTTTTATTTTTTTAGGTTATTTATTTTTTAGTTTAGTTTAAGATTTTATTTATTAAATTTAAGTTTAGTTTTTAATTTTTTTTATTTTCTTTTTAGGTTTAGGTTTAGGTTTAGGTTTTGGTTTATGTTTTTATATTTATTTTTTATTTTTTTAATTAATTTATTTTTTAGGTTTATTTTTTAGGTTTAGGTTTTATCTTTTAGGGTTTAGGTTTAGGGTATAGTAGTTTAGGGTTTGGTTTAGTGTTTAGTGTTAGTTATGGAATTAGGGTTTAAGGTTTGCAGTTTATGGTTTTTTTTTGTTAAGGGTTTAGGGTGTAGGATTTAGGGTTTAGGTTTTAGGGTGGTTTAGATTTTAGGGTTTAGGGTTTAGGGTTTATGGTTTTAGGGTTTAGGGTTTAAGGTTTAGGGTTTAGGGTTTAGGGTTTTTAGGGTTTAAGGTTTAGGTTTTAGTTTAGGGTTTAGGGTTTTTGGGTTTTTTAGAATAAATTCATTCAACATTTCTTCTTTAATTTCATCAAGTAACACAATAAGTTTTATGACACAAGCTTCATAAATAAAAATGATATAGAAAATTAAAATCTAAATAACTAGAATTTCCTCTCTTATAATGATATAGTTCCATAAGCGGATTGGATACCATTCTTCAATTTCTTATTTAACCAGCGACCTCTCAGTAGCGATCCACCATCATATCCCGATCTATTGGCCACCAGTTGTAACCTCCATCGCTCCTCTCTCCTTTATAACCACCATATTGGCCTTAGCCTTCACCTCCATTTTGATGGTGATGTTTTAGTTCATTCTTAGGTTTATGTTTAGGTTTAGGTTTATTATGTTTTGGTTTAGGTTTATTTTTTAATTTATTTTACTTTAGGTTTAGGTTTAGGGCTTAGGGTTTTAGTTTAGGGTTTTTTTATTTTATTTTAGGGTTTAGGGTTTAGGGTTAGGTTTAGGATTTAGGTTTTGGGTTTTAGGTTTATGGTTTATGGTTTTTTAGGATTTAGGTTTAGGTTTATTTATTATTTTTTTATTTAGTTTAGTTTATTTATTTTAGGATTATTTATTTTATTTTATTTTTTAGGTTTAGGTTTAGGTTTATGTTTATTTTCTAGTTTAGTTTTTTATTTAGTTTTTATTTAATTTAATTTTAGGTTTATTTAATTTTTATTTTATGTTTAGGTTTATTTTTTTAGGTTTTATATTTTTTATGTTTATTTTCTTTTAGGTTAGTTTAGGTTTTATTTTATTTTATATTTTATTTAGGTTTAGGTTTTTTATTTATTTTATTTTTAGGTGTTTTTAATTTAGGTTTAGGTTTAGGTTTTTAAGTTTTTAGGGTTCAGAGTTTGGGTTTATGGTTTGGTATTTAGGGTTTAGGGTTTACGTCTTAGGGATTGGAGTTTATGGTTTAGGGTTTTGGGTTGTAGGTTTTATGGTTTAGGGTTTAGGTTTAGGGTATAAGGTTTATGGTTTAGGTTTTAGAGTTTAGGGTATTAGGGTTAGGATTTAGGGTTTAGTGTTTAGTGCTTAGGGTTTAGGGTTTAGGGTTTTTTAGGGTTTATTTTAGGTTTATTTGGTTTAGGTTTAGGGTTTTAGTTTAGGGTTTAGGGTTTTATTCTATTTTATTCTTTGGTTAAGTAAACTGGTAGGTTTATGTTTATTTAGTTTATTTTTGATTTATTTTAGTTTATTTTATATTTAGGTTTAATTTTAATTTTATTTAATTTTAATTTTATTTAGTTTAGATTATTTATTTTATGTTTATCTATTTTAGTTAAGGTTTTCTATTTTAGTTTATTTTTTAGGCTTAGCTTTAGGTTTATGTTTACTTTTTAGTTTAGTTTTATTTATATTTATATTTATATTTTTTTAGTTTAAGTTATTATTTTTTATTTTTAGGTTTAGGTTTAGGTTTTTCTTTTATTTTTTTAGGTTTAGGTTTTAGGTTTATTTTTTGGTTTATTTTTAGGTTTATTTAATTCACTTTAGTTTAGTTTAGTTTAGTTTAGGTTTTAGGTTTTGTTTTAATTTAGGGTTTAGGTTTTTTTAGGTTTATTTTTTTTTGGGTTTAGGTTTTATTTATTTATTTTAGTTTATTTTTATTTTTTATTTTTTATTTTATTTATTTTTTAAGTTTAGGTTTAGGTTTAGTTTAGGTTCTTATTTTTTCTCTATTTTATTTCAATTTAGGTTTTTTTATTTATTTTGTTTTTAGGTTTTATTTAGTTTAGGTTTAGGTTTTTAGGTTTTTAGGGTTTAGGGTTTTAGGTTTAGGGTTTTGGGTTTTGGGTTTAGGGTTTAGGGTTTAGGGTTAGTTTAGGTTTAGGGTTAGTGTTTTATTTTTGTATTTTATTTATTTTATTTTCAAACATTTTAAAATTATGTAAACTAGGTTTAGGTTTATTTAGTGTATTTCTTATTTATTTGAGTTTATTTTATTTTTTATTTTTATTTAGATTTATTTTTATTTTTATTTAGTTTAATTTTTTTATTTTAGCTTGATTTATTTTGATTCTCGTTTTTTATTTTAGTTTATTTCTTTGGTTTAGGTTTATTTTTTAGTTTAGTTTTTTTATTATACTTTTTAGGTTTAGATTTTATTTTATATTTTTTGGTTTTAGCTTAGGTTTTTCATTTATTTTTTAGGTTTTTTGGTTTTAGGTTTTTTATTTAGTTTTATTTTTTAGGTTTATTTTGTAGTTTAGGTTTAGGTATTTTAGTTTATTTATTTTATTTAGTTTAGGTTTAGGTTTAAGTTTAGGTTTATTTTAGTTTTAGTTTAGGTTTAAATTTTTTTTTTAGTTTAGGGTTTTGCTTTTATTTTTTATGTATATTTAATTTATTTTTAGGTTTATTATTTAGGTTTAGGTTTTTATTTAGTTTTTATTTTATTTTATTTTAAGTTTATTTCATTTTATTTTAGGTTGCTTTTATTTTACTTAGGTTATTTATTTTCTTTAGTTTAGGATTTTATTTATTTAATTTTAGTTTAGTTTTTATTTTTTTATTTTATTTTCTTTTTTAGGTTTAGGTTTAGGTTTATGTTTAGGTTTAGGTTTTGGTTTATATTTTTATTTTATTTTATTATTTTATTTAATTTTGGTTTAGGTTTATTTATTTATTTTATTTTTAGGTTTTTATCTTTTTAGGGTTTAGGCTTTAGAGATATTTTAGGTGAGTTTGGTTTTGGGTTTAGAGTTTTGGGTTTAGGTTTAGGTTTAGAGTTTTTTGGGTTTAGGCTTTAGGGTTTAGGGTTTTGGGTTTAGGTTTAGGGTTTAGTGTTTAGGTTTTAGGGTTTAGGGTTTAGGGTTTAGGGTTTATGGTTTTAGGGTTTACGATTTAGGATTTAGAGTTTAGGTTTTTTTTTTAAACAAAGAACAAATTCTGATTCAACTTTATTCTTTTTGATTTCGTCAACCAAGTAACACACGAAGTTTTCTAAGACCTAAGCGACAATATAGAAAAAAAAATGAGCACGTATAGTGCAAATCAAAAATCCTTGATAACTAGAACCATCTCTACTATAACAACACAGTTCCATAAGCAGCAGATTGGATCTGCCATTCTTCATTTTCTCCAGTTCCCATCAGAACCACCCTGGCCTCTCGAGTAGTAGGTTCCACCATCATATCCCCGATCTCTCCCTCCGCCACCACCATGGCTGTAACCTTCGTCGCACCTCCCACCATCATAACCACCACTGCTCCAACGACCACCTCCATATGCACCTCTAGATCCCCATCACCACTTATGCTTCTTTCTTTCTCCTCCAGATCAAGTGAGCACGGTTGATGGTTGTGTTCCTGCCGTTAAGGTTCTACCCATTCTTAGGGTTTAAGGTTTAGGGTTTAGGGTACAAGTTTTAGTTTAGGGTTTAGAGTTTTGGTTTTTTTAATAATGAACAAATTCAAATTTAACATTTCTTCTTTTTAATTTCATCAACCAAGTAACAAACCAGTAAGTCAAATGACCTCCTTGGGGCTAGCTAAAGGCTTATGTTCCCAGGATGTCCAAACTATATACCCATTACCATTCAATCTTATATAAATCAATAGATGAAAAGAGGAAAGAGAACCCAACATTCATAAACTTAAGCTATAAGCACATGCATTTATTATGTATTTATAGTTAGCATCATAAAACATATTATTATTCATTTATAAACTTTTAAAAAATACATTTAGATTTAATAGTGATAATATGCATATATTAAATTAAATCAACACATGCAAGCTTACATAAAGGTAATCCATTTTATTTTACTTGATTTTGAAAAGATGGATGCATGAATTAAAATAACATATAAAATTTAACATGATTGGAAAGAGGGTAATCAAATATAAGCATGTGATCATTCAACCAAACTAGTTCTTAATGACAATAAATCAAATAAGATTATTTAAAGAAAATTAAAGATTCTTAATTAATTAAGTTTTGGATTTGATTTGATTTAAAGGGGAGAAGAGAAATCATCACTTACTCTTTTAAACCCATTCCCACATTAGTGATTTGATTGAATTTAAGGAAATGTAATTAAGTTAATTTTATGGGTTAATGAAGTTGAACCCTTAATTAGATGAATTAATTACTCTTACCAATGTCACCTTAAAGTAATTAACTAAATAATTATTAGCCAACATGATATGCATAAAAAATAAACTTGCAATGATCCTAAAAAATAAAGTGGGCCTAATACAATTGGCTGATGATTGATAATTAATTAGATTAAGGGACTTAATTAATTACTCTTATGGTTTTCTGACACATGTGGACTAACCATAATTTCATTAAACTCTTTTAGGTTATTAAATATCTAAAGATCTACCCCAGGATTTAATTAATTAAGGTCTGATGTGATTATGATTTTAATTTGATTAAGTGATTTAATTAATTTGTTAAATCTTAATTAATTTTATTTTATAAAAAAGGGTGAAATGAACTGAGGGAAAGGGGTCCCAACCATATTCCTTAGTTCACTTACTATTGAACAATGATTAATAAACTTAATTAAATAAATTGTTACTATTCATGAGATTAATTAATAATTAATTAACTTAAAAGAGTAGTTAAGGTTTAATTAGTCAATTTTCTTAATTAAGTGAGCAATAAATCTCAAGAAAATCTTGGAAGGCAGAGGTCATCCTATTAAATTAACCCACAAAATTTAGGATTAATTACTTAAGTAATTAAAAAGTAATTAAGCTAATTAATTTTGTAAATAAACCTTAATTACTTTTTAAAATCAGTTATGATCATTTTTAAATAATTCTCCTCTAAAATACCTATAAAATAAGTATTTATTTGCATTTCTTTATTTCTTTATGATTTTTCATGATTTTTAGAAGTTTTAACCATTAAAAATAATTAATTAAGCCTAATCAAAGCCTAATCCTGTTGGCGAACGCGACACACTTTCCATGTGGCGCCACAGGATTGGTTGCTTAAAACTTATCCGACTCAGTGCCTATGTGGTGGTGACAGACGCACTTTCTCTTCCGCCATCTAATCTAAGATCGTATGGCTACAATTAATCCCACAGCTTAATAGGATTAAATCAGATCGATCTAGTGGATCTAATCACGACCATCCATTCCGATCATGTGGAACGGATGGTGCCTGATCTAATGTCATGCGAGTGAGGGAGAATGAAGTCCGTCCACCATTGTTCACTTGATCCGAGCTTACTCGAGCTCAGATCAATTCCAAAAGGATCCCACACCTTCACGACATCAGTCAGCGGGGATCCAACGGTCAAGATCACATGAGATGCAAGTTTTCTTCAAAAATTTTGAACCCATTTTTGGCTAAGGATCAGTTTTGGAAGCGTATCTCATCGGAGCTTAAGATCGATGGCTCGAAAGTTTGAGGAAGCTTCATCTATTGGAGAGGAAGCCTTATTGAGCAGTTATTGGATCAATTCTTCAATGTTCTCTTGGAGGCCATGAACTGATGATTTGGAGCTCATCTTTGATCAAAGTCCCACCTCTAGTGCTCAAGAAGCTTGGGAGATTATTCATTCTTGCTCGACGAAGCCTAGGGAAGGTTTGTGCAATGTTAATTTGAGTTTGATAGAGAAATAGGGAAGTTAGGTAAAAATATGGGAGTGTCCTATTTCAGGATGGACAGGAATGACATTTTTCGTTCAAGGAACAAGCTTGGGAGCTTATGGAATGACTCTAGCAGCTTGTATTGGGTAGCTAGGACTCTAAGGAATGATTTTTGTGTGTGTTTGAGTGGAAATGAGGGGGTGTATACCCTTCATCTTGATCAGATGGTGGGATCGAGTTTGGCTTCTAGTGGTCATCTTGCCATCTTAGCTAGTCGTGGGTGGTAGGGTGGAGGTAAGTTGGCTCGGCTTGGTTGGTTGAAGGTGTGGAGGTGGCAACCAAGGAGGAATCATGGGAGTCTTATGGGTTTCAAATGTTCCAATGGGGAGGGTGAGGTGATTTCACCTCCCATTGGTCATAACCAACAACCACCCCTTGGGTCAGTTAGCGTGTCCAGGTGCTAGGTGGACCATTGAGAGATTACCAAGTGGCCAAAGAATGGAAATGGCCACTTACATGGGTGATTTATTTCATGTGATGCCCTTGACCCAAGGCTAGAATGATCATTTGGCATTGGATTTGACTTGGGCAGATTTGAAATGAGCCAAAAGGGGGTTAGACAAAATTTCAAGTCAATTGAATTTGATTTGGTTAGGCTTGGCTCAATTTGACTCATTTAGGTCAAGTTGGGTTAGGTTGGGTCAAGTTGACCAATTGGTCAAATTGGGTCAAACAAAGGGCTAGGTCAAGTTCATACGATCATTTGGGATGTTTTGGCTTAATTAGTTTGGTTTAGTTTGGCTTAGATTTGATTTTTCTCATTTGATTTCATTTGGGTCAAAAGGGTTAAGTTTACCAACTTGACCAAATTGGCCAAATTGGCTTGTGTTGGGTGTTGGTTTGGATTTAGTTAACCAATTGAAGATGATTGTAGGCTTTGGTTTCAATTAATTTGGATTTGGTTTTGATTTAGGCCAACTTGAACCTTTAGGTCAAATTAGGCTAAGTAGGTCAATTGAGTTCAATTGGGTCCAATCATGGCTTTGGTCAAGTTCAACAATCAATTTGGAATGAACTTGAGCCATTGGTTGCAATCAATTTGGTTTATATTTTTATTTTACCTAATTTGGTCTTTCATGGCACCTTAGGTTGGTTGGTTCTCACTATGCTGATGAATACACTACTCGTGCTGATAGGTACACCTTAGGTTGGTTAGTTTTCGCATCTTAGGATACACCACTCATGGTAGATCTAAGTATGCTACGCTTTCTCTTTGAAGTAGCCATCGTACACTTATAGGATTTTTTTTCTAGGGCTTAGGATAATGCCCCTAGCAACACCTCCCCTATCAGCACTATATTTGGATCATGTCTTTTGTGACCCCATTTAGATACTACCCGAGTTACTATTAGATTGGGCAGTTTCCCTTTCCTAGTAGCCACCCCTTTAGTTGTAGAATCCATTTTGAGGATGAGCAAATTCTCCCTTGGTCTAGTAAATCTGAGATAGGTCAAGGCTGACATAGACCTTTCTTAGTGTGGTCTCTCATACACCAATAGGGTCAATGCAAATATATAAATAAAGTATATATTCACCTATGGATTAGGAGGACACCCCTAGTGGTACCTTTTCCCAAGTATGCATCCTATCTTTAGGGTGTCAGCAAAACTCCCTATAGGAATCGCCTGATTACTCTTGAGTTCATATAAGTCCCCAGCGATATTCACTCAGTAGTCTTCCCTTAGTCAGGTTAAATTTATTATGCTATCAACAATTCACCCCAACAGTTGTTCCTTGCTTTAGAAGATGTAAGTCTACTATGCCTTCTTCCTAGCACAACCATTGCACACTGAAAGGCAACCCCTTAGGTTGGTTAGCCCTACCCCACAGCTAGTAGACTATCCATTTGGATTTATAAATCTGAGATAGGATAAGTCTGATATAGCCTCTTCTCAGTGGGTCCAACACACACTAACATGGTTCATAAATTAAATCTATCAAATTTGATCAAGCTCACATCCCCAGTAGATATGCCTTCAATTCAAAATCAAACTAAACCAAACAAACCATATCAAATCACATGAAATTAAGATAAAATTAATCCTGACTACTTTTGAGTTGACATAAGTCCCCAACAATATTCACTCAGTAGTCTCCCTAGGTCAGGTTTGATTTATTGTGCATCCAACAGGTCACCCTAGTGGTTGTTCCTCACTTTGGATGATGTAAGTCTGCTACACCTTCTTCCTAGCACAACTGTTGCACACCAAAAGGAATCCCATTTAGGTTGGCTAGCTATACCTCACAGTAGGTAGACTATCCCTTTGGATTTATAAACCTGAGGTAGGTCAAGGCTGATATAGCCCCTTCTGAGTGGTTCCATCACACACCGATAGGGTCCATACATTAACTCAGATTAAATAAAACTAGATCTAATTTTCCCTAGTGGAGTTAAATCACAACCTTCTCCCTAGTGGAGCCCCAAATCATACATAAATAAGTCAAGCAAACAAATCAAATTCAAAACATACCTCCTTAGTGGAGCCAAATTAAACCAACTCTCCCAGTAGAGTCTAAATCAAAGAAATCCCTAAACTAAAATTTGCTAAACAACATGTAGTAATAGACCATATTAAGCTATAATGCATGATGCTACACTATGTTTTGGCATCCTATATTATAATACACTGTAACATATTATATTATATTATATTGCATATCACATCACAAGGGAATTCTTAGGATTAAATCATCTAAACAATAAAAAACTATATGTTTTAGTTGTATCACTTACATATTTTAAATTGAAATAATATATTATGATGCCATGCCCTACCTATTATGAATTTGGCCAAATTCCACCATTTTAAATTATAAATCAACATTTTATATAAATAATGCTAGTGTAGGCTTGATTGCATGATTATAAAATACTAAAGAATTTAAATTATGTAGAATAATATATTATGATATATGATGTTATACTATGCTACAACATATAATATTTATTTTGAACATAAAATCTTATTTTTTATACTACAAGTGGCATAGCACACCTTTGGTACTACAGCCTAATTCCCACTTCAAATTTAATAAATTTCATCATCTGATTTATTAAATCAATATTTTTAAGATTTAAATTAATATAGACTATAGGGCATAATACCATAATATACTAAAACATTTCAAAACATTTTATTACATCCAAAAACACATTAGTACATGCTCAAATATATGATGCAACATTATACTATAATATATTGTATTATAATATGATTTAGGGTTAGGGTTTATGGTATTCAAATCTCTAACAGTCAAGGGAAAGTCTCTTGAAGACATTTTAGCTACTTTAACTATGTTAGTAATAGGACATTATTCATATTTACTCCTAATGACATCTTTATTCAAGGTTTTGGGCTTTTGGGTTAGGGTTAGGGTTAGTTTAGGGTTTAGAGTTTAGGGTTTAGGGTTAGTTTAGTGTTCATGGTTTAGGGTTTAGGGTTTGGGTTTATATTTATGGTTGTAAGTTTTGGGGTTTAGGGTTTAGGGGTTTAGGGTTTAGGGTTTTAGGGTTTAAGGTTTAGGTTTTAGGGTTTATGGTTTAGGGTTTAGGGTTTAGGGTTTCAGGTTTAGGGTTTAGAGTTTAGGGTCTGGTGTTTAGGGTTTAGGGCATCTAGGGTTTAGGGTTTAGGGTTTAAGTTTTAGTTTAGAATTTTGGGTTTATGGTTTAAGGTTTTTTTAATATAGAATAAATTAAAATTCAACATTTCTTCTTTTTGATTTGATTAACCAAGTAGTACCCCATGTTTTGTAAGACATAAGCAATGGCATACATCAAAAATGATCACCCATAGAGCAAATCAAAAATCCTAGATAAGTTGAATGATCTCTTTTATAAAGACATAGTTCCATAAGCAGCATATAATATTGACCGTTCATTAGTTTCTCTAGTTCCCATTAGAATGATCCCCACCTCTCGAGTAGGAGGATCCACTATCATTTCCTCAATCTCTTCCTCTGCCACCACCATGGCTGTAACGTTTGTCACTCCACCCACCTTTATAACCACCATTGCTCTGACCAGCACCTCCATATCCACCAACACCTCCAGATCCCCCACTACCACTACGATAATCGTCACCTCCGCATTCGTCTCCATTGCAAGATCTAGACTGAGCCAAGTTGATGGTGATGTTCATGTCGTCAAGGTTTTGGCTATTCGTAGGGTTTAGGTTTACTTTAGGGTTTAGGGTTAGCTTAGGGTTTAGGATTTGGTGTTTAGGATTTAGGGTTGTAGGTTTTAGGGTTTAGGTTTAGGGTTTGAAGTTTAGGGTTTTATGGTTTAGGGTTTAGGTTTTAGGATTTAGGGTTTAGGGTTTAAGGTTTTAGGGTTTAGGGTTTAAGGTTTAGGGTTTAGGATTTAGAGTTTAAGTTTTTAGTTTAGCTTTTTTTAGAGTTTGGTTTTAAAAAATTTTTTAGGTTTAGGTTTATTTAGTTTGCTTTTTACTTATTTGAGTTTATTTTACTTTTTATTTATAATTAGGTTTATTTTTTATTTTTATTTAATTTAGTTTATTTATTTTACATTTATTTATTTTAGTTTAGGGTTTTTATTTTAGTTTAGTTTTTAGGTTTAGATTTATTTTTTTAGTTGAGTTATTTTTATTTTATTTTTTAGTTTTAGGTTTTATTTTTTATTTTTTAGTTTAGGTTTACATTTTTATTTTATTTTTTTAAGTTTAGGTTTTAGGTTTATTTTTCGGTTTTATTTATTAGTTAAGGTTTAGTTTTATTTCTAATTTATTTTATTTTATTTTGTTTAGGTTTAGGTGTCCTTTAATTTAGTTTAGGTTTAAGTTTATTTTATTTTGTTTCTTTTATTATTATTTTATGTTTTGTTTTTTTACTTAAGGGTTTAGTTTTTATTATATATTTATTTTTAAGTTTATTTTTAAGGTATTTTTTTATTTAGTTTTTATTTAATTTAATTTTTGGTTTATTTTATTTTTAGTTTTTATTGTATTTAAGTTTTCATTTAATTTATTTTATTTTTAGTTTAGTTTAGTTTTTATTTATTTTATTTTTATTTAAAATTATTTTTTATTTTATTTTATTTTGAGATTTAGGTTTAGGTTTTAGTTTAGGTTTTCATTTTATTTTATTTAGATTTAGGTTTTTTTATTTATTTTATTTTTAAGTTTTATTTAATTTAGGTTTAAGTTTTAGGTTTTAATTTAGGTTTAGGTTTATGGTTTATGGTTTTAGGGTTTTAGAGTTTATGGTTTTAGGGTTTAGGGTTTTAGGGTATAGGGTTTATAGTTAGGGTTTAGAGCTTAGGATTTAGGGTTTAGTGTTTAGGCTTTAGGGTTTAGTGTTTTGAGGGTTTAGGGTTTAGGGTTTGTCTAGGGTTTAGGGTTTTAGGTTTTTAGGGTTTAGGATTTAGAGTTTAGGGTTTAGAGTTTAGGTTTTAGGTTATAGGTTTAGTTTAATTTAGGGTTAGATTTAGGTTTAGTTTAGGTTTTAGTTTAGGGTTTAGGTTTGGGTTAGGAGTTTAGTGTTTAGTTTAAGGTATTTTATTTTAGGATCTAGGTTTATGGTTTAGTTTAGTGTTGTAGGTTTAGGGTTTAGGTTATTTTAGGTTTAGGTTTCAAGTTTAGGGTTTAAGATTTACTTAGGGTTTAGGTTTAGAGTTTAATTTATAGGTTTAGGGTTTAGGGTTTATGTTTTAATTTTTATTTTTTATATTTTATTTATTTTATTTTTAGGTTTTATTTAGTTTAGGTTTAGGTTTTTATCTTTTTATGGTTTAAGATTTAGATTATTTTTTAGGTAAGTTGTGGGTTTAGTGTTTAGGTTAGTTATGGTTTAGGTTTAAGGTTTCCTTTATGGTTTTATTTAGGGTTTATCATTTAGGGTTTAGGTTTTAGGGTGGTTTAGATTTAGGGTTTAGGGTTTAGGGTTATGGTTTTAGGGTTTAAGGTTTAGGGTTTAGGGTTTTTAGGGTTTAAGGTTTAGGTTTTAGTTTAGGGTTTAGGATTTTTAGGTTTTTTTAGCGAATATATTCAACATTTCTTCTTTTAATTTCATAAACAACAAGTTTTATGACACAAGCTACAACATAGATAAAAAATGGCGACATAGAAAATTAAAATCTTAAATAACTAAATTTCCTCTATTATAATGACATAGTTCCATAAGGTGGATGCCTTCTTATTCTCCAGTCCCAATGAACCAGCGTCTCTCAGTAAAGGGATCCACCATCATATCCTCGATCTCCACCACCGGTTGTAACCTCCATCGCTCCTCCCACCTCATTTTTGTTTAGGCCTTCACCTTCACAGACCACAGTCTAGGGCTTGGTTGATGGTGATGTTCCTCATCAGTTATTCTTAGGGTTTATGTTTGTTTAGGTTTATTATGTTTTACGATTTAGGTTTATTTTTTAATTTATTTAGTTACTTTAGGTTTAGGCTTAGGGCTTAGGGTTTCAGGTTTAGGGTTTATGTTTAGGGTTTAGGGTTTAAGGTTTAGGGTTTTAGGGTTTATGCTTTTAGGGTTTAGGGTTAAAGTTTAGGATTTAGGGTTTAGGGTTTTTGAGGGTTTATGGTTTAGAGTTTAGGATTAAGGGTTTAGGTTTATTTATTATTTTTATTTAATTTAGTTTATTTATTTTAGGATTATTTATTTTATTTTATTTTTTAGGTTTAGGTTTAGGTTTAGGTTTATTTTTTAGTTGTGTTTTATCTTTATTTTATTTCTGTCTAGATTTTATTTTTTTTATTTTTTTAGGTTTAGGTTTATTTTAATTTAATTTTAGATTTAAGTTTTAGGTTTATTTTATTTTTTATTTTATTTTAAGTTTAGGTTTATTTTTTTAGTTTATTTTATTAAATTTAGTTTAGGTTTAGGTTAATGTTAAGTTTATTTTGGATTTAGGTTTAGGTTTTATTTATTTTAGTTTTGTTTATTTTTCTTTAGGTTTAGGTTTATTTTATTTTATTTATTTTATTTTTATTTTAGGTTTAGATTTTTTTTTAGTTTAGGGTTTAGGTTTTATTTTTTATTTAGCTTTAGGTTTTATTTTAGCTTTATTTTTTTAGGTTTAGGTTTTCATTTAATTTTTATTTTATTTTACTTTTATTTTACTTTTACTTTTTATTTTATTTAGGTTTTTTATTCTTAGGTTTATTATAACTTCTAGTTTAGTTTATGTTTTTATTTATTTTATTTTAGTTTATTTTTATTAGTTTATTTTATTTTATTTTTATGTTTAGGTTTAGTTTTCGTTTAGGTTTTATTTTATTTTATTTAGTTTTAGATTATTTTATATTTTTTTTTAGGTTTTATTTAGTTTAAGTTTAGGTTTTTAGGTTTTCAGGGTTTAGGGTTTATGGTTTAGTGTTTTATGGTTTAGGGTTTAGGGTTAGGGTTTATGGTTTAGGGTTTAAGATTTACTGTTTAGGCTTAGGGCTTAGGGTTCAGGTTTAGGGTTTAGGGTTTAAGGTTTAGGGTTTTAGGGTTTATGCTTTTAGGGTTTAGGGTTAAAGTTTAGGATTTAGGGTTTAGGGTTTTTGAGGGTTTATGGTTTAGAGTTTAGGATTAAGGGTTTAGGTTTATTTATTATTTTTATTTAATTTAGTTTATTTATTTTAGGATTATTTATTTTATTTTATTTTTTAGGTTTAGGTTTAGGTTTAGGTTTATTTTTTAGTTGTGTTTTATCTTTATTTTATTTTTAAGGTCTAGATTTTATTTTTTATTTTTAGGTTTAGGTTTAGGTTTTTAATTTAATTTTTAGATTTAAGTTTTAGGTTTATTTTTATTTTTTATTTTTTATTTTAAGTTTAGGTTTATTTTTAGTTTATTTTATTAAATTTAGTTTAGGTTTAGGTTAATGTTAAGTTTATTTTAGATTTAGGTTTAGGTTTTATTTATTTTAGTTTTGTTTATTTTCTTTAGGTTTAGGTTTATTTTATTTTATTTATTTTATTTTATTTTAGGTTTAGATTTTTTTTAGTTTAGGGTTTAGGTTTTATTTTTTATTTAGCTTTAGGTTTTATTTTAGCTTTATTTTTTTAGGTTTAGGTTTTCATTTAATTTTTATTTTATTTTACTTTTATTTTACTTTTACTTTTTATTTTATTTAGGTTTTATTCTTAGGTTTATTATAACTAGTTTAGTTTATGTTTTATTTATTTTATTTTAGTTTATTTTATTAGTTTATTTTATTTTATTTTATGTTTAGGTTTAGTTTTAGTTTAGGTTTTATTTTATTTTATTTAGTTTTAGATTATTTTATATTTTTTTTTTTAGGTTTTATTTAGTTTAAGTTTAGGTTTTTAGGTTTTCAGGGTTTAGGGTTTAGGGTTTAGTGTTTTATGGTTTAGGGTTTAGGGTTAGGGTTTATGGTTTAGGGTTTAAGATTTACTGTTTAGGCTTTAAGCTTTAGGATTTTTTAGATTTTTTAAAAATTAAGTAAAGTGATAAGTTTAGGTTTATTTAGTTTATTTTTTATTTATTTTAGTTTATTTTATTTTTTATTTTTATTTTGTATTTTCAGTTTAGGGTTTAGGGTTTAAGGTTTTAGGATTTAAGGTTTAGGGTTTAGGGTTTAGTGTTTTTAGGGTTTAGGGTTTATGGTTTAGGGTTTAGGATTTAGGTTTTACATTTAGGGTTTAGGTTTTAGTTTAGGGTATTTGTTTTTCTTAAAAGAGAACAAATTAAAATTCAACATTTGTTCTTTTTTATTTCATCAACCAAGTAACACACCAAGTTTTTTATGACACAAATGATGAAATAGATCAAAGATGAGCACACGTAGAGCAAATCAAAAACCCTCGATAAATAGAACCATCTCTAATGTAAAGACACATTTCTATAAGTGGCAGATCAGATTAACAGTTCTTCAGTTTATCCAGTTCCCATCAGAACCACCCTGTCCTCTCGAGTAGCTGGATTCACCATCATATCCTGAATCTATCCCTCCACCACCACCATGGATATAACCTTCATTGCTCTTACTGCCTCCATAACCACCACTACTCCGACCACCACCTCCATATCCACCAACACCACCAGATCCCCCACCACCATCAAGCGATAACTGCGCCTTCCTTTGCCTACACCAAATCTGGGACATTCTGTTGATTGTGATGTTCCTACCATCAAGGTTCTGCCCATTCTTAGGGTTTAGGTTTAGGTTTTGGTTTAGTTTATTTTAGGTTTAGGTTTAGGATTTATTTATTTTAGTTTAATTAATTTTAGTTTAGGTTTAGGTTTAGGTTTATTTTATTTTGTTTATTTTAGGTTTAGGTTTTTTTTAGATTAGGGTTTAGGTTTTATTTTTTATTTATTTGTAGGTTCTATTTTTAGATTTATTTTTTAGGTTTAGTTTTTTATTTAGTTTTTATTTAATTTAATTTTAGGTTTATTTAATTTTTATTTAATGTTTAGGTTTGATTTTTTCTAGGTTTTATATTTTTATGTTTATTTCCTTTTTTAGGTTAGTTTAGGTTTTTATTTTATTTATTTTATGTTATTTTATTTAGGTTTAGGTTTTTTTATTTATTTTATTTTTAGGTGTTTTTAATTTAGTTTTAGGTTTTTAGGGTTTAGAGTTTGGGTTTATGGTTTGGGATTTAGGGTTTAGGGTTTAGGGCTTAGGGATTGGAGTTTATGGTTTAGGATTTTGGGTTGTAGGTTTTATGGTTTAGGGTATAGGGTTTGTGGTTTAGGTTTTAGAGTTTAGGGTCTTAGGGTTAGGGTTTAGGGTTTAATGTTTAGTCTTTAGGGTTTTAGGGTTTAGGGTTTTAGGGTTTAGTTTAGGTTTAGGGTTTTGGGGTTTAGGGTTTTTTAGGGTTTAGGGTTTATTTTTATTAAGTTAAAAACTTAGTTTATATTTAGTTATTTTATTTATTTAAGTTTATTTTTTAAGTTTAATTTTAATTTTTAATTTTATTTTATTTAGTTTATTTTATTTATCTATTTAGTTATTTTTTTAGTTTATTTTATTTATATTTAGTTTAGTTTTATTATATTTATTATATTTTAGTTTAAGTTATTTTATTTTATTTTAGGTTTAGGTTTCTTTACTTTAGGTTTTTTTTATTTTATTTTAGGTTTATTTAATTATTTTTAGTTTAGTTTAGTTTAGTTTAGGTTTAGGTTTTTTATTTTAATTTAGGGTTTAGGTTTTATTTTTTTTATTTTAGGTTTATTTTTGGTTTAGGTTTTATTTATTATATTTTAGTTTATTTTTTATTTTTATTTTATTTTATTTTTAAGTTTAGGTTTAAGATTAGGTTTTAATTTAGGTTCTTATTTTTTTTTGCTATTTCATTTCAGTTTAGGTTTTTTTTATTTATTTTGTTTTTAGGTTTTATTTAGTTTAGGTTTAGGTTTTTAGGTTTTTAGGGTTTAGGGTTTACGGTTTTGGGTTTTGGGTTTTGTGTTTAGGGTTTAGGGTTTACGATTAGTTTTAGGGTTTAGGGTTAGTGTTTCTTATTTCTATATTTTATTTATTTTATTTTTCAAACATTTTTAAAATTATGTAAACTAGTAGGTTTAGGTTTATTTATTGTATTTCTTATTTATTTGAGTTTATTTTATTTTTTATTTTTATTTATATTTATTTTTATTTTTATTTTTATTTAGTTTAGTTTTTTTATTTTAGCTTTATTTATTTTGATTCTTGTTTTTTATTTTAGTTTATTTCTTTGGTTTAGGTTTATTTTTTAGTTTAGTTTTTTTTATTATACTTTTTAGGTTTAGATTTTATTTTATATTTTTTGGTTTTAGCTTAGGTTTTTCATTTATTTTTTAGGTTTTAGTTTTAGGTTTTTATTTTAGTTTTATTTTTAGGTTTTATTTTTTAGTTTAGGTTTAGGTTTATTTTTAGTTTATTTTATTTTATTTATTTTAGGTTTAGGTGTAGGTTTAGTTTATTTTAGTTTAGGTTTAGGTTTATTTTAATTTTAGTTTAGGTTTAGATTTTTTTTTTAGTTTAGGGTTTTGGTTTAATTTTTTATTTATATTTTATTTATTTTTAGGTTTATTATTTAGGTTTAGGTTTTTATTTAGTTTTTATTTTATTTTATTTTAGGTTTATTTCATTTTTATTTTAGGTTGCTTTTATTTTACTTAGGTTATTTATTTTCTACTTTAGTTTAGGATTTTATTTATTTAATTTTAGTTTAAATTTTATTTTTTATTTTATTTTCTTTTTAGGTTTAGGTTTAGGTTTATGTTTAGGTTTAGGTTTTGGCTTATGTTTTTATTTTATTTTATTATTTTATTTAATTTTGGTTTAGGTTTATTTATTTATTTTATTTTTTGATTTTATTTAGTTTAGATTTAGGTTTTTATCTTTTTTTAGGTTTAAGGTTTAGAGATTAGGGTTAGTTTAGGGTTAGTTATGGGTTTAGGGTTTAGAGTTTTTTTTTTGGGTTTAGGCTTTAGGGTTTAGGGTTTTTTTTGGGTTTAGGCTTTAGGGTTTAGGGTTTTTGGTTTAGGTTTTAGGGTTTAGTGTTTAGGTTTTAGGGTTTAGGGTTTAGGGTTTAGGGTTTATGGTTTTAGGGTTTATGGTTTAGGGTTTAGAGTTTAGGGTTTAGGGTTTTTAGGGTTTGGGTTTAGGTTTTAGGTTTAGGGTTCAGGTTTTAGTTTAGGTTTAGGGTTTTTGGTTTTTTTTAAACAAAGAACAAATTCAGATTCAACATTCTTCTTTTCGATTTCATCAACCAAGTAACACACCAAGTTTTCTAAGACCTAAGCGACAACATAGAAAAAATAATGAGCACGCATAGTGCAAATAAAAAATCCTTGATAATTAGAATCGTCTCTACTATAACAACACAGTTCCATAAGTAGCAGATTGGATCTGTCATTCTTTCTTTTCTCCAGTTCCCATCAGAACCACCCTGGCCTCTCGAGTAGCATGTTCCACCATCATATCCCCGATCTCTCCCTCCGCCACCACCACGGCTGTAACCTTCGTCGCTCCTCCCACCATCATAACCACCACTACTCCGACCACCACCTCCATATGCACCTCCAGATCCCCCATCACCACTATGATAGCGAGGCCTTGCTTTTCTCCATCGTGAGATCTAGGCGAGCTGGTTGGCCGGTTGTGTTCTGTCGTTAAGGTTCTGCCCATTCTTAGGGTTTAAGGTTTAGGGTTTAAATTTTAGCATTTTTAGGGTTTAGGGTACAAGTTTTAGTTTAGGGTTTAGAGTTTTTGTTTTTTTTAATAAAGAACAAATTCAAATTTAACATTTCTTCTTTTTAATTTCATCAACCAAATAACAAACCACAGAAGTGAGGTAATCAAATGACCTCCTTAGGGCTAGCTAAAGGCTTGTGTTCCCGGGATGTCCAGACTATATACCCATTACCATTCAATCTTATATAAATCAATAGATGAAAAGAGGAAAGAGGACCCAACATTCATAAACTTAAGCTATAAGCACATGCATTTATTATGTATTTGCAGTTAGCATCATAAAACATATTGTTATTCATTTATAAGCTTTTGGAAAATACATTTAGATTTAATAGTGATAATAGCCATGCATATATTAAATTAAATCAACACATGCAAGCTTACATAAAGTTAATCCATTTTATTTTACTTTATTTTGAAAAGATGGATGCATGAATTCAAATGACATACAAAAAATTTAACATGATTGGAAGAGAGCAATCAAATATAAGCATGTGATCATTCAATAAACTAGTTCTTAAATGACAATAAAATCAAATAAGATTATTTAAAGAAAACTAAAGATTCTTAATTAATTAAGTTTTGGATTTGATTTGATTTAAAGAGGAGAAGAGAAATCATCACTTACTAAACCCATTCCCACATTAGTAATTTGATTTAATTTAAGGAAATGTAATTAAGTTGATTTTATGGGTTAATGAAGTTGAACCTTTAATTAGATGAATTAATTACTCTTACCAATGTCACCTTAAAGTAATTAACTAAATAGTATTAGCCAACATGATATGCATAAAAATAAACTTGCAATGATCTAGGAAATAAAGCCTAATACAATTGGTTGATTGATAATTAATTAGATTAAGGGACTTTAATTACTCTTATGGTTTTCCACACATGTGGACTAACCATAATTTCATTAAACTCTTTAGGTTATTAAATATCTAAAGATCTACCCCAAGATTTAATTTAAGGTTGTGTGATTATGATTTCAATTTGATTAAGTGATTTAATTAATTTGTTAAATCTTAATTAATTTCATTTAAAAAAAGGGTGAAATGAACTTGGGGAAAGGGGTCCCAACCTATTCCTTAGTTCACTTTGAACAATGATTAATAAACTTAATTAACTAATTTGTTACTATTCATGAGATTAATTAATCATTAATTAACTTAAAAGAGTAGTTAAGGTTTAATTAGTCAATTTTCTTAATTAAGTGAGCAATAAATCTCAAATAATTCTTGGAAGGTAGAGGTCATCCTATTAAATTAACCCATAAAATTTAAGATTAATTACTTAAGTAATTAAAAAGTAATTAAGCTAATTAATTTTGTAATTAAACCTTAATTACTTTTAAAATTAGTTATGATCATTTTTAATTAATTCTCCTAAAATACCTTAAAATAAGTATTTATTTGCATTTTTTTATTTCTTTATGATTTTTCATGATTTTTTAGAAGTTTTAACCATTAAAATAATTAATTAAGCTTAATCAAAACTAATCTTGTTGGCACACACTTTCCATGTGGCAGATTGGTTGCTTAAAACTTATATCGATTGCCTATGTGGTGGTGAGACGCTTTCTCTTTCGCCATCTAAGATCGAATGGCTATAATCCCACTTAATAGGATTAAATCAAATTGATCTAGTGGATCTAATCCGACCATCCATTCATTCATGAAGCGGTGATGATCTAATGTCATGCGGTGAGGAGAATGAAGTTCGTCCATTGTTCACTTGATGAGCTTCTTCATCAATTCAAAAGGATCCACATTTCACGACATCGTCGAGGATCAACGTCAAGATCACATGAGATGCAAGTTTTCTTCAAAAATTTCAAACCCATTTTTGGCTAAGGATCAGTTTTGGATGCGTATCTCATCGGAGCTTAAGATCGGTGGCTCAAAAGATTGAGGAAGCTTCATCTACAAGAGAGGAAGCCTTATTGAGCAGTTATTGGACCAATTCCTCAATGTTCCCTTATAGGCCATGAACTGATGATTTGGAGCTCATCTTTGATCAAAGTCCCACCTCTAGAGCTTGGGAGATGATTCATTGCTCGAGGCCTAGGAAGGTTTGTGTAAGTTAATTTGAGTTTGATGAGAAATAGGAAGTTAGGTTAAAAAATGGGGTGTCTATTTCAAGATGGGGAATGACATTTTTGTCAAGGAACAAGCTTGGGAGCTTAAGGAATGACTCTAACGGCTTGTATTGGGTAGCTAGGACTCTAAGGAATGATTTTTGTGTGTGTTTAAGTGCAAATGAGGGGGTGTATACCCTTCATCTTGATCAAATGGTGGGATCAAGTTTGGCTTCTAGTGGTCATCTTGCCATCTTAGAGTCATGGTGGAGGTGGAGGTAAGTTGGCTTCGGCTTGGTTGAAGGTGTGGAGGTGGCGGAGGAATCATGAGTCTTATGGGTTTCAAATGTTCCAATGGGGAGGGTGAGGTGATTTCACCTCCCATGATCATAACCAACCACCCTGAGTGGGTTGGTGTAGTGCTAGGTGGACCATTGAGAGATTACCAAGTGGCCAAAGAATGGAAATGACCACTTACATGGGTGATTTGTCTCATGTGATGCCCTTGACCCAAGGTAGAATGATCATTTGGCATTGAATTTGATATTTGAGGGCAAAAGTGGGTTAGCAAAATTTCAAGTCAATTGAAGTTGATTTGGTTAGGTTTGGCTCAATTTGATTTAGGTCAAATTGGGTTAGGTTGGGTCAAGTTGACCAATTGGTCAAATTGGGTCAAACAAGCTTCAAGTTCATATGATCATTTGGGATGTTTTGGCTCAATTAGTTTGGTTTAGTTTGGCTTAGATTTGATTTTTCTCATTTGAATTCATTTGGGTCAAATGGGTTAAGTTTACCAATTTGACCAAATTGGCCAAGTTGGCTTGTGTTGGGTGTTGGTTTGGGTTTAGTTAACCAATTGAAGATGATTGTAGGCTTTGGTTTCAATTAATTTGGATTTGGTTTTGATTTAGGCCAACTTGAACCTTTAGGTCAATTTAGGCTAAGTAGGTCAAATGGGTTCAATTGGGTCCAATCATGGCTTTGGTCATGTTCAATAATCAATTTGAAATGAACTTGAGCCATTGATTGCAATCAATTTGGGTTACATTTTTATTTGACCTAATTTGGTCTTTTAGGTTAATTGGGTCAAGAGGTGAGGCAATTGGGTTTGGTTTTAATCAATTATAGGTCAAGCCATATTCAAATATTGATTTTGATTTAGTATGAATCATTGGTTTCAAGGGATTTGGCTTAGGTTGCAATTTGGCTAGTTTGGGTTTATATGGGTTAAGGGGTTGACTTAGTCAACTGACCAAGTTGACTTGGTTTGACCCAATTTATGATAATTGATCAACCAAGGGTGATCGATAATCATGATGAGATTTTGATGGGCTTGGTTTAGTCCAATTTGGGTAGGATTCAAACTTGGCTCAAATAAGTCAAATTGGCCACTTTGGGTCAAGTGGACCAATTGGGTTTAGTTGGCTTGATTTTGGGTTGAGTTTGATTTAGTTGAGTTTATATATAGATTTGGGATTGCTATATAAATTTATTGCAATTGGCTTGGGTTCAAATGGGTTTTGGTTCATTTGAACATTTCAAGTCAAAAGGGTTAAGTTGGGTTTGACTTGGGATTTTGGTTTGGCTTGATGATTGTAGATTTTATTTATATTTGTGAATATGATTGAAGGTATGATTGATTCATGAAAATCAATTGAATTTGGGTTTTGGAATGAAGGCTAGTCCATGGAGTTGGGACAAGTGGCTTAGGTTTGAATTTTGATTTAGTTTTGATGATTTAAATTTGTGAAGATGATTAAAAATATGATTGATTTGTGAGAAAATCAATTGAGTTTGACTTGATTTGGATTAAGATTTGGCTAAGTCCATGGATAGGTCATATGGCTTAGGAAGGGCATTAAATTTAATTTGATTTAGTTTTGATCATTTAAATGTAGATTTGATTTATATTTAGGCGATTGAAAATATAAATTGATTATGAAAATCAATTGATTTTGGATTGATTTGGATTAAGATTTAGCTAAGTCCATGGGATAGGTCATATGGCTTAGGAAGGGTTTCATGTTTGGATTTGACCATGGCTTCAATCAGTTGGTTTTGGAATTTGGGTTTGGATTTGGATTTGAATTTATTGTTTGGATTGAACTTGAGGTTTGGTTTGAGAAGGTGAACATGGATTGGATTTGGGTTGTAGGGTTGGTGGATTATCCTAATCCCTAAGGCATAACCTAATCCTATGGTTAACCCTTCTAAGTCTTTAGGCTTAGGTTAAGTGTTTACCTAATTATTAGAAGTGTCTTATGACTATGGAAGTCTTAGTGTCTAGAAGACTCCTAAGTCTAAGATGGGAAGATTGAATTTCACTCCAAAAGTGAGGTCACAAGCATTAGGCTCCATTAGTGTTTCCCTTGGTAGATGATTGGAAGGCCGAAGCCAAGTTTGACATTATAGACTGATACATCTTTCAACACTTTGCTTGGGAGACCATGGATACATGAGAAACATAGTTCCATCCTCTCTACATCAATGTATGAAGTTTATGAGAGGTGGGATCATCTACTGTCATAAGGAGATCTCAAGCAATTTAGTTCATGAGGTCGACATATATGAGGATGCGACTTACTACCTCCCTCAAAATCAACAAGTCTATTCTCCCAAACTTGGCCAAAGTTTAGAAATAATAGAAAAAGAAAAAGAAAAAGAAAAAGAAAGAGAAAATGAAAAAGAAAAAAAAAAGAAAAAATGAAAAATAAAATAAAAGGGAATGGAAATAAACTTGGAGGAGGAAGTGGAGCTTGAGATTAGATTCCACCCAGAGTTCATTACTCCATTAGAACATATGGGTTGGATGACGACCTCCACCGGGAGGAAGAGGAGGCCAATTGAGGTCAGGGGTGGAAAACCTCTTTATTGGCCACCCAATAGAAGATTTGTCCCTATTAGGAGTACACCTATCCATAAAGACTTCTAGTTCATGTTGAGTCTTATTTGGTTAGCACCAACCAACTCTTCTCAACAATTTCCCTTGGAGGTGACACTTGAGCTAGATAGTGATGAAGACCGGAAAGCAAAGCATAAGTGTATCCAAGTCTATATGTGAACAGTTAGGCATCGGTTGGGAACCTTAGCTCTAACCCACTTTCCTCTCAAAAGGCGAGGGTTTGGTAGTTAAGGAAGCCCTAAGTCATCCAAGTGTGAAGACTGAGGTTCTTTTAGCATCATCCTCAAGTCAAGAAGTTGATGTAACTTAAGGATGATTCATATAAAGATTTAATAGAATTACCTTTGATTGGTACTTGCCCTGTGTTCATAATTTAGCAAAGATAGGGTTAATCCAACATACTTGGTCAAATATTCATACTATTTTGAAAGAATATAAGAACAAATGCAAAAACTCTCAATCAAGATTGGTCTAGGATTGATGCGGTGGAGTCGATGATGGCGATTCACATCACCAATCATTTTGGAATATGTTCTTTTCAAATCACATTAACTCATATGAGGAATGCTTAGAAACTTAGATGATCTAGATGTTTTAAAGTCAAAGATGCATCACTAGAGTTCAAAGAAGAGATCAAGTCAACCATCGATGAGCTCAAGGAAATAAACTTAGAAATTAAAGAAGATCCACTCCCAACATACATCAATTTTTTATTGAATGAAATCAAAAATAATGGCTTAGTTAGGCTATTTGAGTTTAAGGCTTTGCATGGAGTTATGAATAGATCGGATTGGCTCGACATAGTCCATAAACTAGCAATAGAGCCTACTAAAACCTATTAAGCAATCTCCACATGCATGTGATTAGACATAGAAATAGGTCATTTAGTCAAGAAAGATCAATCTTTGGCTTCATCAGAAGAAAAATACCCTACGGTTGGTAGCATCATCCAGTTAAGAAAAGAATGGAAATTCACATATACATGATTTAGGGATTTAAATAAGGCATGTCCAAAGATGAATTTTCACTACCAATCTCGAGTTGATGGTGGACATTGTCTCATCTCATAGTCTTCTCATGGATGGCTCATCTGGATATAACCAAAAAGATGGTTTGAAGATGAAAGAAACATTACTTTTAGAACCTCAATCTATTATTATAAGGTCATGCCTTTCACCCTTAAAATGGTGTACATACCATGAGCTATGTCTTGAATCTTTGATGAACTCATTCATCATCATGTCGATCATCAAAAGTAGAGAAAAGGAAGACCATCTCTTTGACTTGAGAGTAGTTTTCAAATAATTAAGACAATTTAACCTTAAAATTAACCCAGTGTGGATTGAGTAGCATCGGAAATTCCTTGGGTTTTGTTGTCGACAGGAATTGAAATCAATCGAGAAGATCAATGATTACTACAAATGCCACCCCAAAACTTTAACTCAACTTAGATCATTCCAAGGCGGTTGGCATATCTAAGATGATTTATATATCCTATTGGAAAGATGTCACCATTCTCGGCACTTGTCAAAAGGATGCCAAGTTAAAGTGGGATGATAAGTGTGAGCATGCCTTGAACATCAAGCATGCTTAGTAATCTCGGGCAAGTCACTTTATATTGTTGTGTTAGATGACTCTCTTGGTGCTTTATTATCCCAAGCCAATGATGAAGGGATGGAAAACACACTCTAGTACCTTAGTGATCATCTAATCCATTCTAATTATCCACCCATTGAAGCATTGCCTAGCTTTAATCTTTGCATCCCAAAGATGACACTACATGCTTCCTCATAAGGTGAACTTAATCTCTAAGATCAATCCACTACACATCTCATGACATGATCTATCCGATGGTTGGCATGATGATCCATGATCCTCAGTTTGACATTACCTTTGCCTCATGTGGTGAAAGGACAAGCTAGCGAGTTCTTTTGAAGCATACCCACTTTTGCCGGTGATGATCTCCGATGAACAAAACATGAACTTAGGGGATACTAGCATTCACCATTGGGAGATGTACTTTGATGGTTGACTTCCTCTCAAGAGGAGAAGAACCATAATCTACTATTCAAGAAAAGTAGGGGTAGGAATAGTTCTCTTAACTCCAAACTGTGATGTGATGAGATTCTTATATCATCTGTCCAATCCTTGCACCAACATTGAAGCTGAATATGAGGCTCTGATTGCCAGTCTAGAGTTAGCCATTACTCTAAGCATCTAGAACATCAACATCTTTGGGGATTCTCAGGTAGTTATCAACCGAATCATTGGGTACTATAAGGTTATAAAGCCTAAGCTCCATCACTACCAAAAGTACAACTTGAAGTTATTGGCCCAAATCTAGAGGTTACCATTTATAAGATTCCACGAGGAGAGAATGTCATAGAGTATGCTTTAGCCAAGCTTGTCAAGGAGTTGGCATGTCCGAAGGATGAGTCCATATTAATAAAGGTCCAAAATAGGTAAGTCTTATCCCTTATTGATTTTGAACTCATCAAAAAGTACTCTATTAAATGGGAGGTTACCATTGTTAAGAAGGACGAGGAGTTATATTGGAGGCAACCATTCATGGATTACATAAATAAAAGCAAACTACCTCAGAGAAGTCCCAAGCCCATCCATATGAAGTAGAGAACACTTTCCATGCTCTTGTGGATGGTGTCTTATATCGAGGTCTTTTATCATATGTATTTATTTATACAAGAATGAAGCCCATGATCATCAGGTTCGATTATGTGGAGCCAATTGACCAAAGATGAAAGCCAAGATCAAGAGAGAGACTAGGATACTACTAGCCAAGATGATCAAAGATTGCATGGATATAGCTAGTGATGCCACCAATGTCAAATACACATTATGGTCCTACACCACCCAACATTCTACATCCAACATTGGCCTCATGGCCATTCAGTGTTGGGGTACCAATATAGTGGGTCGATTGATCCCTTCTTCCAAGGGTCATCGGTTCATCTTAGCTTCTGATTACTTTTCCAAATGGGCGGTGATTCCACTATGAGAGGTCATAGCTCGATGTGCTCCAATTTTTTAGGAACCATATCATATATAGGTTTGGAGTGTTTCGATGAATTATTTGATAAAATGCGCATTCAAAACATTGAGATCTTTACTTAGACACAACATAGATTGAAGATATTCTACCAACAACTACCGAGGGAAAATGGATTAGCAGTTCAACAAAACTCTCATCCAAATCTAAGAAGACACAACAACAAGCGATAGCGGCATGAGTAGTTAGTTGAAGCCTTGGCCTACTTACCATATATCAAACTCCAACTCAGTCTACTCCTTTCTCCTTAGTGCATGGGTTTGAAGCCATTCTACAATTAGAATTCAACTACCATCACTAAGGATAGTTGTGGTAGCAAGATCACAATAAAGCAGAATGATGGTTAGAAGAGATCAAGGTTTGATGAGATGCTGAGCATGCAAAACCTAAGTTGTACAAAGCTAAAATGATTCAAGCTCACAACAAGTTGGTCCATCCTAGAGGTTTTTAAGTAGGAGAGCTTATTATAGTTCTAAGGAGACTGATTGTTTCCCATCGTAAGATGGGAGGCAAGTTTGAACCCACTAAGGAAGACCCTTTTTCCATAGAGAAGGCCAACCAAGGAGGATCTTATCGACTTATTATAATGGAGAGCACCAATGCTTCCAATCAGCTCTACTTAAGAAAATATTATAAATCATGTTTGAAAATAATTATCATCAATGAAAATTTCATTTTGAATTCAATCTCTTCCATGTTGAAAGTATTCTTGTTTTGAACACATGATGTCTTTAGGGTAGGTGTAATGAATGATGTCTATCCTTCATCGACACAAAATAAATACTACACACAAACATATAAAATAAACACATATTTTTTTAATCTTGGGCTACTCTAAGTTCAGATAACGCCCCAGCAACACTCACTCAATAGCTCTAGGTGGTGACGTCTTTACCTTGTGTGTCACCCAATGGTATTCTTATTTTGGAGGATGTAAGTCTACTATGCTTTCCTTCCTTACTTGGCCATTATACATCGATGAGTGCCTTGTTAGTTTGGTAGGCCTTACTGCATGGCTGATAAGCTACCTCATGTTGGCTTTGTTTAAGAAGATGTGAGTCTATGCTTTCTTCTTAGATTAGCCTTATGCACTAAGGGTTGAGTATATTTTAGTTTAGGATAAGTCCCTAGCGGCTCCTTCCTCTTGACTACAAGTTTGGGTCAGTCCTTCCCGGCTCCCGCTTAGTAGTCACTCTAGGTCAGATAGCATCTATCTCACCGATGTCAGACTATCCTGATGATTGAGTTTTGCTTGGAAAGTTGTAAGCCTTCAACTTTTTTCCAGATTGATCATTGCACACCGACGGGCACCTTAGGTTGGTTGGTTCTCACTATGCTGATGAATACACTCATGCTGTACTACCTTAGGTTGGTTGGTTCGCATCTTAGGATACACCACTCATGGTAGATCTAAGTCTGCTATGCTTTCTCCTTGAGTTAGCCATCATACACTTATAGGCTTTTTTTTTCTAGGGCTTAGGATAATGCCCCTAGCAACACCTCCCCTGTTGGCACTATATTTGGATCATGTCTTTTGTGACCCCATTTAGACACTACAGGTTACTATTGGGTTAGTTCCCTTTCCTAGTAGCCACCCCTTTAGTTGTAGAATTCATTTTGAGGATGTGCAAATTCTCCCTTGGTCTAGTAAATCTAAGATAGGTCAAGGCTGACATAGACCTTTCTCAGTGTGGTCTCTCATACACAATAGGGTCCATGCAAATATATAAGGAGGACACCCCTAGTGGTACCTGTTCCCAAGTATACATCCTATATTTAGGGTGTCAGCAAAACTCCCTATAGGAATCACCTGATTACTCTTGAGTTATATAAGTCCTGGCATTCATTCCTCGGTGAGTCTTCCCAGTGGTTATTTATTGTGCTACTAATTCACCCCACGTTGTTCCTTGCTTAGAAGATGTAAGTCTACACCTTCTTCCTAGCACAACCATTGCACAGAAAGGCAACCCCTTAGGTTGGTTAGCCTCTGCAGAGTAGACTATCCCTTTGGATTTATAAATTTGAGATATCCGATATAGCCTCTTCTTAGTTCCCATGGTCCATAAATTAAATTTGATTGAGCTCACATCCCGATATGCCTTTAATTCAAAATCAAACTAAACCAAAATAAACCATATCAAATCACATGAAATTAAGATAAAATTAATCGACTACTTTTGAGTTGACATAAGTCCCCAATATTCACTGATAATTAGGTGTTTGATTTGTTGCATCCAACAGTCTAGTGGTTGTTCCTCACTTTGGATGATGTAAGTTCTGCCTTCTTCTAAGCACATTTGCACACTAAAGGGAACCCCTTAGGTTGGCTAGCTATACCTCACATGGTAGACTATCCCTTTGGATTTGTAAACGAGGTAGGTCAAGGCGATATAGCCCCTTCTTAGTGGTTCCATCACACATGATAGGTCCATACATTAATTAGATTAAATTAAACCGATCTAATTTTCCTAGTGGAGTTAAATCACACCTTCTCCCAGGAGCCCCAAATCATATATAAACAAGTCAAGAAAAATCAAATTCAAAACAAACCTCCCTTGGTGAGCCAAATTAAACCAACTCCCCGTAGAGTCTAAATCAAAGAAATCCAACCAAACTCTTATTCCTAGTGGATACATCCCAAAACAAATCTATGAAATCAAACTCAAATCCCAATCCCTAATAGATAGCCCGAACCTGCTTCCCTAGTGGAAGGTTCATATACACGATCCTCAGTGGACTCTTGCCCATATCTCTAGCAGATGAGCCTCCACATCAATTAAGATAAAATAATTAAAGTTGATTTGATCTTAATCATGGATTATAGATTCTTATCAATAGATCTTCTTTCTACAAATCATATAATCAAATCAAATTCAAACCTTATCTCCAGATTTTCTTCTTATGCCCTGACATAGACCCTCATGTCATGTCCAATGCATGTGATCCCCTAGCGGTCCCTCCATGTCCTTGACATGGAATTCTCATCAAATCTTATTTCTTCTCTTATGCACACCTTTAATACTTCAACCAAAAGACTAATAATGTATTCATTCATATTACATCATCTTAACATTGTAATCAACATTTTATGATTTGTGATGGTGAAGCTCAAACAACTATACAATATGCTAAACATATTATAGTGTGAATTAACACACTATATTATATTATAATATATGATGTTATATTATAATTTTCTATAATATAATATATTGTCTAACATTACACCTCATTAGAATCACTTAAAAGGAACAAATAAAAATTTTCTCAAAATATGAATAATGTTCATTTTGGATGTAAAAATTTATTTTCTATTAGAAATGGTACAAAATAGCATAATTTTGGTGTTGCTTCTTGGTGTGTGAATTTGGCCAAATTCTTCCATCTCAACCTTCAAATTAACATTTTATGAGTTTTGACCCAATGTATTATAACAAAAGTAAAACATACTAAAATGTACAATAACATTTAGTAACACACACCACCACATTCATATATATGTGAAGTTATATTGTTATGTACATTATATTTTAATATGCTTTCATATAATATATTATCTTACATTACACCTTAAAATGAATAACTTTAAGCAAAAAAATTATAAAATTTAGTTGAAAAATGAACATTTATTTTGGATGTAAAATTCCATTCTTTTGATTAAATAACACCATACCAATGATATTCCCTAAAGCTTACCTTAAATTTGGCCAAATCCCATCATCTCGACCTATAAATTAGTATTTTATGAATTATACCAATACAAACTCTACTACATCATACTATAATAAACTAAAATTTGCTAAACAACATGTAGTAATAGACCATATTGCTATAATGCATGATGCTACACTATGTTTTTGGCATCCTATATTATAATACACTATAACATATTATATATTATATTATATTGCATATCACATCACAAGGGATTCTTAGATTAAAATCATCTAAACAATAAAAACTATATGTTTTAGTTGTATCACTTACATATTTTAAATTGAAATAATATATTATGATGCCATGCTCTACCTATTATGAATTTGGCCAAATTCCACCATTTTAAATTATAAATCAACATTTTTATAAATAATGCTAGTGTAGGCTTGATTGCATGATTATAAAATACTAAACAAATTTAAATTATGTAGAATAATATATTATGATATATGATGTTATACTATGCTACAACATATAATATTTATTTTGAACATAAAATCTTACTTTTTAGACTACAAGTGGCATAGCACACCTTTGGTACTACAACTAATTCCCACTTCAAATTTAACAAATTTCATCATCGATTTATTAAATTAAAATTTTTATGATTTAAATTAATATAGACTATAGGGCATAATACCATAATATACTAAAACATTTCAAAACATTTTATAACATCCAAAAACACATTAGTACATGCTCAAATATATGATGCAACATTATACTATAATATATGGTATTATAATATGATTTAGGGTTAGGGTTTATGGTATTCAAATCTCTAATAGTCAAGGGAAAGTCTCTTGAAGACATTTTCTTTAGCTACCATAACTATGTTAATTAGGTCATTCTTTAGATCTACTCTAATGACATCTTTATTCAAGGTTTAGGGTTTTTGGGTTAGGGTTTAGGGTTAGTTTAGGGTTTAGAGTTTAGGGTTTAGGGTTAGTTTAGTGTTTAGGGTTTAGGGTTTAGGGTTTGGTTTAGTTTACTTTATAGGTTTTGGGGTTTAGGGTTTTAGGGGTTTAGGGTTCAGGGTTTTTTTGGGTTTAAGGTTTAGGGTTTTTATGGTTTAGGCTTTAGGGTTTAGTGTTTGGGGTAGTAGGTTTAGAATTTAGGGTTTAGGTTTTGTGTTAGGGTTTAGGGTTTAGGGTTTAGGTTTTAGGTTTAGGATTTAGGGTTTAGGGTTTAAGTTTTTTTTAATAGAATAAATTAAAATTCAACATTTCTTCTTTTGATTTGATCAACAAGTAGCACCCATGTTTTTTTCTAAGATAGCGACATAGATAAAAATGATCATAGAGCAAATCAAAAACCCTAGATAAGTTGAATTGTCTCTATTATAAAGACATAGTTCCATAAGCAGCATATAATATTGATGTTCATTAGTTTCTCTAGTTCCAATTAGAATAACCCCCGCCTCTTGAGTAGGAGGATCCACTATCATTTCCTCAATCTCTCCCTCTACCACCACCATGGCTATAACCTTTGTCACTCCACCCACCTCCATAACCACCATTGCTCTGACCAGCACCTCCATATCCACCAACACCTGAGATCCCCACCACTCGATAATCATCCTCGCATTCTCCATTAAGATCTAGGCGAGTTAGTTGATGGTGATGTTCATGTCATCAAGGTTTTGATTCAGGTTTAGGTTTACTTTAGGGTTTAGGGTTAGAGGGTTTAGGGTTTTGGTGTTTGGGGTTTAGGGTTTGGTTTAGGTTTAGGGTTTAGGTTTAGGTTTAGGGTTTAGGGTTTATGATTTAGGGTTTTAGGGTTTAGGTTTTAGGTTTAGGGTTTAGTTTAGGTTTAGGTTTAGAGTTTAGGGTTTTAGGGTTTAGGTTTAGTTTGTAGGTTTAGGGTTTAGGGTTTAAAAAAAAATTAAGTAAACCGATAGGTTTAGGTTTATTTAGTTTATTTTTTACATATTTGAGTTTATTTTACTTTTTATTTATAATTTGGTTTATTTTTTATTTTTATTTAGTTTAGTTTATTTATTTTAGTTTAGGTTTTTATTATAGTTTAGTTTTTAGGTTTAGGTTTATTTTTTAGTTGAGTTATTTTTATTTTATTTTTTAGTTTTAGGTTTTATTTTTTTATTTTAGTTTATGTTTATTTTATTTTATTTTTTTTTTTAAGTTTAGGTTTTAGGTTTATTTTTTTAGGTTTTTATTTTAGTTAGGTTTAGTTTATTTTAATTTATTTTTTATTTGATTTTGTTTAGTTTAGGTAGGTTTAGGTTTTCTTTAATTTAGTTTAGTTTATTTTAGTTTAGGTTTAGTTTATTTTATTTTATTTTCTTTATTATTATTATTTATGTTTGGTTTTAGTTAATTTAGTTTTATTTATATTTATTTTTTAGGTTTATTTTTTAGGTATATTTTTATTTAGTTTTTATTTAATTTAATTTTAGGTTTATTTTATTTAGTTTTTTATTTAGGTTTTATTCTTAGGTTTATTTTATTTTTTTAGTTTAGTTTGATTTTTTTATTTATTTTATTTTTTATTTAAAATTATTTTTTATTTATTTTATTTTAGGTTTAGGTTTAGGTTTAGTTTAGGTTTTATTTATTTTATTTATGTTTAGGTTTTTTTATTTATTTTATTTTAGGTTTAAGTTTTTAGGTTTTTAGGGTTTAGGGTTTATGGTTCGGTTTTAGGGTTTAAGGTTTTAGGGTTTAGGTTTAGGGTTTAGAGTTTAGGTTTAGGGTTTAGTGTTTAGTTTATAGTTTAGTTTTAGGTTTAGGTTTAGTGTTTAGGGTTTAGGGTTTAGGTTTTTTAAAATTTAGTTTAAATTTTAGTTTAGGGTTTAGGGTTTAGAGTTTAGGGTTAGGGTTAGGGTTTAGGGTTTAGGGTTTAGGGTTTTGTGTTTTAGGTTTAGGGTTTAGTGTTTTTGGTTTTGGGTTTAGGGGTTAGGGTTTGCTTAGGGTTTAGGGTTTAGGGTTTAGGGTTTAGGTTTAAGTTTTTAGGGTTTAGTTTTTATTAGGGTTTGTTTAGGGTTTAGGGAGTTTAGGTTTAGTTGGGTTTAGGTTTAGGATTTACTAGTTTAATTTAGGTTTATTTATTATATAGGTTTATTTATTTAGTTTATTTTATTTTTTATTTTTTTTTTTTTTATTTAGGTTTATTTTATTTATTTAGTTTAGTTTATTTTATTTATTTATCTTAGTTTATTTTATTTTAGTTTATTTTTTATTTAGGTTTTTGTTTATTTTTTAGTTTAGTTTTTATTTTTTATTTTAGTTTAATTTTTATTTTAGGTTTAGGTTTAAGTTTTTATTTATTTAGTTTAGGTTTATATTTTAGCTTTTTTAGGGTTTATTTATTTTATTAGTTAGGTTTAGTGTTTAGGGTTTTTATTTAGGGTTTAGTTTGTTTAGGTTTTAGGGTTTAGGTTTTTTAATAGTTTTAGGGTTTAGGGTTTTAGGTTATTTTAGTTTAGGGTTAGTTTAGGATTTAGGGTTTATTTTTTTTAGGCTTTAGTTTAGGGTTTATGTTTAATTATGGTTTAGGTTTTAGTTTAGGGTTTAGGGTTTTGGTTTTATTTAAATAGAGAATAAATTATTAACATTTCTTTATTTTGATTTATTTATTTATTTTACTTTTTATTTTTATTTATGATTATTTTTAATTTTATTTAGTTTGTTTATTTACTTTAGGTTTATTTATTTTAGTTTATTTTTTTTTATTTTTTGTTTATTTTTTTTTAGGTTTATAGGTTTATTTTTTTTATTTTAGATTATTTATGGGTTTAAGTTTTTTTAGGTTTAAGTTTAGGTTTTTATTTTATTTTTTTAGGTATAGGTTTTAAGTTTTTATTTTAGGTTTATTTTTAGGTTTTATATTTTAATTTAGGTTTAGATTTAGCTTATTTTATGTTTAGGTTTAGGTTTTACTTATTTTAGTTTAGGTTCAGGTTTATTTTAGGTTTAGGTTTTATTTAGTTTTATTTTATTTTACTTAGGTTTATTTTATTTTATTTTACATTTAGTTTTATTTTTTAGTTAGGTTTATTTTATTTTTTTGTGGTTTAGTTTAGGTTTTTCTTTATTTTATTTTAGTTTTTAGTTTAATTTTAGGTTTTAGTTTTGGTTTTATTTTATTTTTGATATATTTTATTTAGGTTTAGGTTTATTTATTTAATTAATTTTAGGTTTATTTAGTTTAGGTTTTTTTTAGTTTTAGTTTTAGGGTTTATGGTTTAGGTTTAGTTTTAGGGTTTAGGGTTTAGTGTTTTTAGGGTTTAGTGTTTAGGTTTTATGTTTAGGTTTTTTGGGTTTAGGTTTTAGTTAGGGTTAGTGTTTAGGGTTTTTAGGTTAGGGTTTAGGTTTAGTTAATGGTTTAGGGTTTAGGGTTTAGTTTTAGTTTTATAGGTTTAGGGTTAGGTTTTATTTTTTAATTTATTTTAATTTATGGGTTTAGGTTTATTTAGTTTATTTTTATTTTATTTAGTTTATTTTATTTTTTATTTTTTATTTGGTTTATTTTTATTTTTTTATTTTTATTTATTTTAGTTTATTTTTTTAGGTTTTGGTGTAGGTTTATTAGTTAGATTAGTTTTATTTTATTTTAGTTTTTTTTTAGGTTTATATTATTTTATTTTAGGTTTACTTTTTTTATTTTATAGGTTTTATTTTTATTTTTTTTTAGTTTAGTTTAGGTTTTATTTACTTTATTTTAGTTTAATTTTTTATTTTTATTTTATTTTCTTTTTTTAGTTTAGGATTAGGTTTAGGTTTTATTTATTTTATTTTGTTTAATTTTATTTTAGGTTTTATTTATTTTATTTTTTTTTATGTTTTATTTAGTTAGTTTTTTAGCTTTTAGGTTTAGGTTTTAGTTTTAGAATTTAGGTTTAGGTTTGGTTTAGGTTTAAGATTTAGGGTTTAGGGTTTATTTTAGGTTTAGGTTTAGGGTTTAGGTTTAGGGTTTAGTTTAGGGTTTAGGGTTTATTTAGGTTTAGGTTTAGGTTTAGGTTTAGTTTAGGTTAAGGTTGATTGTTTAGGTCTTTAGTAGGTTAGTTTAGTTTAGGTTTAGGTGTTTATTTTAGAGTTATATTTTTTTTTTTTTATTTAGTTTATTTTAAAATATTAGATTAGGTTAAGAGTTTACTATAGTTTTATAGATATATTTTATTTTTTTATTTAGGATTTATAGATTTTTTTTATTTTTAGATTTTTATATTTTGATAATTTTTTTTATTTAGTTTGATGGTGATGTTCTTTTTATTCTTTATTTAGGTTTAGGTTTAGGTTTATTAGGTTTTATTATTTAGGTTTATTTTTTTTTTAATTTATTTAGTTATTTAGGTTTAGGTTTAGGTTTTATGGTTTGGGTTGGGTTTAGTTTAAGGTTAGGTTTAGGGTTTAGGTTTATGTTTAGAGTTTAAGGTTTAGGGATTTAGGTTTATGCTTTTAGGTTTAGGTTTTGTGTTAGGGTTTTAGGTTTAGGGTTTATGGTTCAGGATTTTTTAGGGTATAGGATATAAGGTTTAGTGTTGTAGGTTTACACTTTAAAGTTTAAGGTTAGTTTTAGGGTTTAGGATTTAGGTTTAAGAGTTTAGAGTTTCTTTTAAAAAAACAAAAATTAAGTAAATTAGTAGGTTTAGGTTTATTTAGTTTATTTTATTTTATTATTTTAGTTTAGTTTATTTTATTTATTTAGGTTTATTTTTTATTTTTATTTAATTTGGTTTATTTATTTGAGGTTTATTTTAGTTTATGTTTTTATTTTAATTTATTTTTTTATGTTTAGATTTAATTTTAGGTTTATTTTTTAGTTTGGTTTAGTTTTGGTTTAGGTTTATTTATATTTTTAGGTTTAAATTAGGTGTTTATTTTATTATTTTTAGGTTTATTTTTTTTAGTTTTGGGTTAGGTTTATTTTAGTTTATTTTATTTTGTTTAGTTTAGGTTTAAGTTTAGTTTATTTTAGGTTTAGGTTTAGGTTTTATTTATTTAATTTATTTTATTTTAGTTTGGATTAGGTTTATTTTTTTTATTTTAGGTTTATATTTTTTTAGTTTAGGTTTAGGTTTAATTTTTTATTTATTTTTTGGGTTTATTTTTAAGTTTAGGTTTTATTTAGTTTTTATTTTATGTTTATTTTTTATTTTTTATTTTAGGTTTAGTTTTTATTTTATTTAGGTTTGTTATTTTTTTAGTTTAGTTTAGGTTTTTATTTATTTTATTTTATTTTATTTTATTTTATTTTAGTTTTTATTATTCATTATTAATTTTTTATTTATTTTTAGGTTTAGGTTTAGGTTTTGGTTTTTTTTAGTTTTTATTTTATTTTGGTTTAAGTTTTTTATTAATTTATTTTATTTAGGTCTATTTTAGTTTAGGTTTAGGTTTTTTAGATTAGGTTTAGGGTTTTTTTAGGGTTTTAGGTTTTAGGTTTTGGGTTTATTTTAGGTTTATTTTATAGTTTTGTTTTAGGTTTATTTTAATTTATTTTATTTTATTTAGTTTAGGGTTTAGGTTAAATTTATTTTAGGTTTAGGTTTTATTAATTTTAGTTTAGGTTTAGGTTTATTTTATTTCATGTATTTTAGGTTTAGGTTTTTTTTTTTATGGTTTTAAGTTTTATTTTTTATTTATTTTTTAGGTTTATTTTATGTTTAGGTTTTATTTAGTTTTTTACTTTAATTTAATTTATTTTTTAGGTTTATTTTATTTTTTTATTTATATTTAGTTTTATTTTATTTAGTTTTTTAGGTTTATTTATTTTAGTTTAGTTTAGGTTTTTTATTTATTTTGTTTAGTTTAATTTTTTATTTTTATTTTATTTTCTTAGGTTTAGGTTTAGGTTTAGGGTTTTTTTTTTAGGTTTTGGTTTGTTTATTTATTAAATTTTTAGGTTTTGTTAGTTTAGGTTTAGGTTTTAGGTTTTTTTTGGGTTTAGGGTTTAGGGTTTAGGTTTAGGTTTTTATGGTTTTAGGTTTAGAGTTTAGGTTTTAGGGTTTAGGGTTTAGGTTTAGGGTTTAGTTTATTTTATTTGATTTTATTTTGTTTTATTTTTTTTTATTTTTTATTAAATAAACTCGTAGATTTAGGTTTATTTACTTTAGTGATTATTTATTTTAGTTTATTTTATTTTAATTTTTTTATTTAGCATTATTTTTTATTTTATTTAGTTTAGTTTATTTGTTTAGGTTTATTTATTTTAGTTATTTTTTAGGTTTAGGTTTATTTTATTTAGTTTTATTTTTATTTTATTTTTTTTAGTTTTAGGTTTTATTTTTTTAGTTAGGTTTTAGGTTTTTTATTTTAGTTTATTTTTAGGTTTATTTATTTTTAGGTTTAGGTTTAGGTAGGTTATTTTAGGTTTAGTTTTAGGTTTAATTTATTTTAGTTTAGTTTATTTAAGTTTAGGTTTAGGTTTATTTTATTTTTTAGGTTTATTTTACTTTTAGTTTAGGTTTAGGTTTTATTTTTATTTATTTTTAGGTTTATTTTTTAGGGTTAGGTTCTTCTTTAATTTTTATTTTCTTTTATTTTAGGTTTATTTTATTTTTATTTTAAGTATAGTTTTTATTTTATTTAGGTTTTTCATTTTTTTAGTTAAGTTTAGGTTTTTATTTATTTTATTTTAGTTTAGTTTTTATTTTTTTATTTTATTTTCTTTTTTAGGTTTATTTTTATTTTATATTATTTTAATATTTATTTTGGTTAGGTTTTTATTTATTATTTTATTTTAGGTTTTGTTTAGTTTAGGTTTAGGTTTTATTTTTGGGTTTAGGTTTAGGTTTTAGGTTTTAGGTGTTTATTTTAGGTTTATTTTTTAGGTTTTATTTTAGTTTAGGTTTAGGTTTATTTTATTTATTTTATTTTATTATTTTAGGGTTTAGGTTTAGTTTATTTTAGGTTTAGGGTTTATTTTATTTATTTTAATTTAGGTTTAGGTTTATTTTATTTTGTTATTTTATTTTTTATTTTTTTAGGTTAAGTTTTTAGTGTATTTGGGTTTTGTTTTTTTTTATTTTATGTTTTGTTTTTTTTAGGTTTAGGTTTTTTATTTAATTTTTATTTTATTTTAGGTTTAATTTAGTTTTATATAGTTTTATTTTATTTAGGTTTTTATTCTTAGGTTTATTTTATTTTTTTGTTTAGTTTATATTTTTATTTATTTTATTTTAATGTATTTTTATTTTTTTTAATTTTATTTTTAGGTTTAGGTTTTAATTTAGGTTTTAATTTAATTTAATTTAATTTATTTAGGTAAAGGTTTATTTATTTATTTTATTTTTGGTTTTTACTTTAGGTTTAGGTTTAGGTTTAGTAGTTTAGGTTTAGGGTTATTAGTGTTTAGGGTTTAAGGTTATTAATTTTTTATTTTAGGGTTTAGGTTTAGGATTTAGTTTAGGTTTTTATAGGTTTAGGGTTTAGGGTTTAGTTTAGTTTATATTTTATTTAGTTTAGGGTTATTTTATTTTAGGTTTAGGGTTTAGGTTTAGGTTTATATAGATTTTATTTAGGATTTTTTAGGTTTGGGTTTTATTTTTAGGGTTTATTTTATAGTTTTAGGTTTAGTTTAGGTTTAGGTTTTAGGTTTTAGTTTATTTTTATTTAGGATTTATTTTATTTAGGTTTAGTTTAGGGTTAGTTTATGGTTATTTAGTTTTTTAATTTTTTTGGTTTTAGGTTTTGGTTTAGGTTTATTTTTTGGTTTAGCATTTAGGGTTTAGTGTTTAGGTTTTAGGTTTAGGCATGTTTTAGTTTAGTGTTTAGTTATTGGTTTTATTTTTTTTAGAATAAATTCATATTCAACATTTCTTCTTTTTTAATTCATCAGTAGGAGTTTTTAAGACAAGGATAGAGATAAAATGAGCACTCATAGAAAATAGAAAACCTTAGATAACTAGAATGATCTCTAGTGTAAAGTCATTTCATAAGCATCGGATTGGTCATTCTTAGTTTAGGTTTGAACTACCTTGGCCTCTTAAGTTGAAGGATCCACCATATATCTCTCCCTTAGCCACCACCACGTTTATTTTAGTTAATCAATTTTGCCACCACCTCCATATCCACTAGTAGATAGATAATTATTTCAGACTAGTCTGAGTGTTATGGCGATGTTATCGTCAAGGTTTTAATCTTGGGGTTTAGATTTATGTTTAGGTTTATTAGGTTTTAGGTTTAAGTTTATTTTTTCATTTATATAGTTACTATAGGTTTAGGTTTAGGGTTTGGGTTTAGGGTTTATGATTTAGGGTTTAAGGTTAGGGTTTAGGGTTTAGGGTTTAGGGTTTAGGGTTTAGGGTATAAGGGTTTATGCTTTTAGGGTTTAGGGTTTAAGATTAGGGTTTAGGGTTTAAAGATTAGGGTTTTTTATGGTTTAGGGTTTAGAGTGTAGGGTTTATGATTTTGGGTTTAGGGTTTAGGGTTTAGGACTTAGGAATTAGGGTTTATGGTTATTTTATATAAAAATTAAATAAACTGGTAGGTTTATGTTTATTTAGTTTATTTTATTTTTTATTTTTATTTATTTTTGGTTTATTTATTTTAATTTAGGTTTTAATTTTTAGTTTATTTTTAAGTTTTTTGTTTAGGTTTAGCTTTATTTTTTAGTTGAGTTTTATTTTATATTATTTTTTTTTAGGTTTAGGTTTAAGGTTTAGGTTTTGGTTTAATTTTATTTTCTTTTTATTTTAGGATTTATTTTTAGTTTAGGTTTAGGTTTATTTTCAATTTATTATATTTTTTTTTTAGTTTAGGTTTAGTTTAGTTTATTTTAGGTTTAGGTTTAGGTTATATTTATTTTAGTTTAGTGTATTTTAATTTTGGTTTCATTTTATTTTATTTTTAATTTAGGTTTAGGTTTTTTCAGTAGTTTAGCGTTTAGTTTTTTTTTTTTAGGTTTATTTTTTTAGGTTTTATTTTATTTTTATTTTATTTTATTTTATTTTAATTTATTATTTTATTTTATGTTTAGTTTTATTTTAGTTAGGTTTTTTATTCTTATTTCTTTTAGTTTAGCTTAGGTTTTCATTTATTTTATTTTAGTTTATTTTATTGATCATTTTATTTTATTTTAGGTTTAGATTTAGGTTTTAGTTTAGGTTTTTTTATTTATTTAAGTTTATGTACTTATATATTTTATTTTAGGTTTTATTTATTTTAGGTTTAGGGTTTAGTGTTTTAGGGTTTAGGGATTAGAATTTAGTTTTTAGGCTTTATGGTTTATGGTTTTTTTAGGGTTTAGGTTTAGGGTTTAGTTAACTTAGGGTTAGTTTTTTTTCTAAAATTTAAACTAGTAGGTTTAGGTTTATTTAGTTTATTTTATTTATTTAAGTTTATTTTTATTTTTTATTTTGTTTACTTTTATTTTATTTAATTAAATTTATTTATTTAAGGTTTATTTATTTTAGTTTAGGTTTTTCATTTTAGTTTATTTTTTAGGTTTAGGTTTAGGTTTATGTTTATTTTTTAGTTGTGATTTATTTTTATTTTAAGTTTTTGGTTTAGGTTTTATTTTTTTATTTTAGGTTTGGTTTAGATTTTATTTTTTTTTTAGGTTTAGGTTTTAGGTTTATTTTTAGGTTTTATTTTTTAGTTTAGGTTTAGGTTTATTTTTATTTTTTTTATTTTATTTAGTTTAGGTTTAGGTTTTATTTATTTTAGTTTAGTTTATTTTAGTTTAGGTTTATGTTTAACTTATTTTGTTTATTTTATTTTTATTTAAGGTTTAGGTTTTTTTATTTATTTTAGGGTTTAGGTTTTAAGTTTTATTTAGGGCTTAGGTTTAAGGTTTACAATTTAGGGTTTAGGGTTAACTTAGTGTTTAGGAATTAGGGTTTAGGGTTTACAATTTAGGGTTTACGGTTTAGGGTTTAGGATTTAGGGTTTAGGATTTAGGGTTTAGTGTTTGGGGTTTAAGGTTTTTTTTTTCAAATTAAGTAAACCAGTAGGTTTAAATTAATTTATGTTATTTTTTAATTTTTAAATTTTTATGTTTTTAGGGTTTATCCTTTTATGGTTTAGGGTTAAGGGTTAAGGTTTAGGGTTTAGGGTTTAGGGATTAGGGTTTAGGGTTTAGCGTTTAGTGCTTAGGGTTTAGGGATTAGGGTTTCGGGTTTATGGTTTTAAGGTTTAGGGGTTAGTTTTAGGGTTTGGGGTTTAGGGCTTGAGATTTTTATTTTATTTTATTTTATTTAAAATTAAGTAAACTAGTAGGTTTAGTTTTATTTAGTTTATTTTATTATTTATTTTAGTTTATTTTATTTTTATTTAGGTTTATTTTTATTTTTATTTAGTTTAGTTTATTTATTATAGGTTTATTTATTTTTGTTTATGTTTTTTATTTTAGTTTATTTTTTATGTGTAGGTTTAGGTTTAGGTTTATTTTTTAGTTTAGATTTATTTTATTTTATTTTTTAGGATTTGGTTTTATTTTTTATTTTTTGGTCTAGGTTTAAATTTTTATTTAATTTTTTTAGGTTAAGGTTTTAGGTTTTTATTTTAGGTTTTATTTTTTTGCTTAGGCTTCATTTTATTTGTAGTTTATTTTTAGTTTATTTTACTTTATTAGTTTAGGTATCGATTTAGGTTTAGTTTATTTTAGGTTTAGGTTTCAGTTTTATTTATTTTAGTTTTGGTTTAGGATTATTTTATATTTACTTTAGGTTTAGGTTTTTTTTTTTAGTTTAGGGTTATGTTTTATTTTTTATATATTTTAGGTTTTATTTATTAAGCTTATTTTTTAGGTTTAGGTTTTTATTTAGTTTTTATTTTATTTTATTTTAGGTTTATTTTATTTTTATTTTAAGTTTAGTTTATATTCTATTTTTACTTTTTATTTTAGGTTTAGTTTTTAGGTTAGTTTAGGTTTTATTTATTTTATTTTAGTTTATTATTTTTTTTTATTTCATTTTATTTTTAGGTTTAGGTTTAGGTTTTGGTATTAGTTTAGGTTTTATTTTATTTATTTTATTTTTTCATTTATTTTTTTTTGTATTTTTTTATTTATTTTTTATTTTTATTTTGGAGTTTTGTTTATTGATTTTAGGTTTATTTATTTTAGTATAGGTTTTTTATTTTAATTTATTTTTTAGGTTTGGGTTTATTTTTATTTTATTTTATTGGTTTAGGTTTTATTTTATATTTTTAGGTCTAGGTTTAGGTTTTTATTTTATTTATTTAGGTTTAGGTTTTAACTTTTTAATTTAGGTTTACTTTTAGGTTTTATATTTTAGTTTAGGTTTAGGTTTATTTTTAATTTATTTTTTTATTTAGTTTAGTTTAGTTTATTTTAGGTTTAAATTTAGGTTTTATTTATTTTAGTTTAGCTTATTTTAGTTTAGATTTAGGTTTATTTTATTTTTATTTTAGGCTTAGTTTTTTTTTAGTTTAGGGTTTAGGGTTTTATTTTTTATTTATTTTTAGTTTTATTTTTTAGGTTTAAGTTTTTATTTAGTTTTATTTTAGGTTTATTTTATTTTTATTTGTGGTTTAGTTTTTATTTTATTTAGGTTTTTAATTTTTTAATTTTGTTTAGGTTTTATTTATTTTATTGTAGTTTAGTTTTTATTTTATTTTATTTTATGTTTAGGTTTAGGTTTAGGTTTAGGTTTAGGTTTAAGTTTAGGTTTTAACTTTATTTAATTTTCTCATTATTTTTTTGTTTAGGTTTTTTTATTTATTTATTTTTAGGTTTTATTTAGTTTAAGTTTAGTTTTTAGTATTTTTGGGCTTTTGGTTTAGGGTTTAGAGTTAGTTTAGGGTTTCAAGTTTTGGGTTTAGGGTTTGGGGTTTAGGGTTTGGGTTTTATGGTTTAGGGTTTAGAGTTTAGCATTTAAGGTTTAGGGTTTAGGGCATAGGGTTTATGGTTTAGTGTTTTAGGGTTTAGGGTTTATGGTTTCAGATTTTAATGGTTTAGGGTTTAGTTATTATGAAGGGTTTAGGTTTTAGGTTTAGGGTTCATGTTTTTGTTTAGGGTTTAAGGTTTTTGGTTTTTTTAACAGAGAATAAATTTAGATTCAATATTTTTTCTTTTGGTTTCATCAGCCAAGTAACACACCAAGTTATCTAAGACACATGCGACAACATAGATAAAATAGGAGTACACATAAAGCAAATCAAAAACTCTAGATAACTAGAACCATCTCTACTGTAAAGACATAGTTCCATAAGCAGCTGATCGGATTGTTCATTATTCTATTTTTCTTATTCCCATTCAAACCAACCCAGCCACTTGAGTAGCGGGATCCACCATCATATCCCCGATCTCTCCCCCTGCCACCACCATTATTGCAACCTCTATGGCTCCTCCTACCTCCATAACAACCATTGTATTGACCACCACCTTAATATCCACTAGCACCTCTAGATCCCCCACTACCACTATGGTAACTTTCGCTTCTGCGTTTGCCTCCACCACCAATTACTGAGCACTGATGTTCCTACCATCAAGGTTCTCATTCTGTGTTTAGGTTTAGGTTTAGATTTTTGGTTTTGTGGTTTATTTTAGAATTTATTTAGTTACTTTAGGTTTAGGTTTAGTGGTATGGAGTTTAGGGTTTGGGTAATTATTTAGGTTTAGGGTTTGGGTTTGGGGTTTATGATTTATCTTGCTTTAGGATTTAGGGTTATTTTAGGGTTTGGGTTTAGGAAGTAGTTTAGTGTTTAGTTTTAGGGTTTTAGTATTGGTTATAGATTTATAGTAGTGGATTAGGGTTAATTTAGGGTTTGCTTTAGTTTAGGGTTTTTAGTGGTTTAAGTGTTGTGGTTTTAGTGTTTTGGTTTGTTTTAGGTTTGTGTTTAGATTTGTGGTTTGTTTAAGGTATGTATTTTAGGGTTTAAGTTTAGATTTTTATTTTGTTTTTATTTTATTTTATGTTTATTTTATTTTATTTTATGTTTAGTTTTTATTTTATTATGGTTTTATTCTTAAGTTAATTTTATTTTTTAGTTTTGTTTATGTTTATATTTATTTTATATTTATTTTATATTTATTAGTTTATTTTATTTTATTTTATTTTTTTGTTTAAGTTTTGGTTCGGTTTCACATATTTTATTTTATTTTTTATTTTTTAGTTTAGTTTTATTTTAAGTTTTTAGGTTTATTTTATTTTTATTTTAGGTTTAGGTTTTATTTTAGTTTAGGGTTTAGGTTTTATTTTTTATTTATTTTAGGTTTATTTTAGGTTAGTTCTTATTTAATTTTTATTTTCTTTTATTTTAGGTTTATTTTATTTTTATTTTAAGCATAGTTTTATTTTATTTAGGTTTTTCATTTTAGTTAAGTTTAGGTTTTTATTTATTTTATTTTAGTTTAGTTTTTATTTTTTTATTTTATTTTCTTTTTTAAGTTTTATTTTTTT